>JACGAQ010000790.1:0-90014 GCA_014119065.1 Orius insidiosus
GTGCTCCAACCGGACCCTTCAGGATCTTCAGTACAAACGCAATATCACCCCCCAAAATGTCAAAAACCCGACGTCTAGGGTATCACAATACTTCTTAACCCATTGTAAGAAATGAAAATTTTAAGGTCAAAAAATAAAGAAGGTTTCCCCAGTGGTCGGTAAAAAAAAATGTAATTATTCTCTTCAAGGCTAAAGAGCTGATCCATCACAGAAGAGATTTTCAAATCGAATTTTGAGGATTCCCCCTACTACGTTTATTTTACAGGCTTTAAACCCTAAATAAGTTGAAAAGTTAATTTTTATAACTAAGTTTAGCTCGCGCTAACTTTCAGGCAAAAAGGCCTTCACTCGATTAAAAAGAGAATGAGCTAAAGGATTTTTATATTCCAACATACAAGAACAACATTGAACATTAAAAATCTAAATTCTTTAAAAAGAAAAGAGGGAGAAAATTCCGATTCTCCAATTAATGAAAATTCAGAAAATCGTAAGGGCTGACTCCAGTTAAGTACAAAGCAAGTAATCATAAGGAGAACAATCATTTTTTCAACAAACATTATTTCTGATGTGAAGTCATATTTGACGTCAAAATCCTTCTGCGCATGCTCCAGGAATTCAAACCAGTTTCAAACTACAGTTGGAACAAAGCTAATGTTTGGCATCTCCATTCTAGACGAATTCAAACTACTTATTATATTCTATTGCCTATAGGCTCTAGATAGCCTAGGGAGTCTTCATTTTTCGGTGGATAAAGCTTATTCCAATCCAATCCTGCTACAACAGAGCAGATCAATTTTTCGATGGCATTTCAACCATAAATGGATCTACAGCATTAAAGCAGTCATCAAAGCAACTATATTTTAGAAAGCAATTTTATAAACACCATCCTTAGATTTATAGAATGTCAACGGTCTCAAGGCAGAAAGGCGTAAGCGCCAATTTGACGAAATGAGGTTTTTAGAGCAAAATGGTCGTGAGCGCCAGTTCTTTCATTTAAAATGATTGTTTTTTTTTGAAAAAATCGAAAAAAATTTTGTAAGATACATTGGATAATAGTGTCAGGTTATGAGCTCTCCTGAAAAATTTGATGAATGGCGCTTACACTTTTCTGCCTTGAGACCGTCGATACCTAGGAAGACTCCCTTGTTTTATGAAGACAGGTTTTCCTTGCGAGCAAAAGTTAACTTTCCTAGCAAAAGGAAATCAACCCCCTCGAGTTATCAAGACTGAGTCATCTCACGAGAGGAAAGATGTTAAATCCAATACCCTCATTTTAATAAAAGAAATTTCTTAAAAAGTACGCTTGCTTAAGAAAGTTAAATATTCAAAATTTAAAAAACGATGGTTTAACAGATTATAATCCAAAGCGAACCAACATCGCATTGGTGGCTTGCGAATGGTTACAGTAGCGTTAATAAGAAAAGTACTCAACAATTTTCACAAACATCCGCTGAAAGTTGGCAACTACGACCTCTTTCACATTTGGATTCCGTTTAGCGACAAAAAAGTCGCAGGCTCCATTTGATTCTGTGACATCTATATTGCTAATGGAACCCTAGGGCATAAGGGCCCTAGAGTGGAATATAACAAGTTTACACATCACTGTCGGTCGATTTCAGACAGACTATCACAACTATGGTAATCGCAAAATGGCAATGGTGCTAACTGAATACCAGTGAACAAAATATACAATGGCATAATGAAAACGTAATTTTATGTGGTCATCACAGAATTTGGCTATTATCACTATATAAAAGTGACAAATGGCAATTGCGATATGTTTAGTTATATCAAGGATTTAAGGACGTTTGTCGATTCACCAAATTGGAATGACACATAAAAACAATGAGGGTACTACGATATTAAAAAATTGCGCATTTTAAAGGAAGTCATCACTGGCCACCACAATAATTTAACCTTAAAATAACAAATCTAAAAACAAATTTTCAATGGGTTCAGAACCCTTGAAATCACGGAAAAACATCAACGATAAGTGTCGAGGTTAAACCCCCCGATTCTTTTTTTAAAATTTTTGATCGAAAGAAATCATCTTCAGAATAACACAATGAGAAATATAGAAACTTATAACTTACCTTCCATCATATAAAACGTAATAAAATATTAAAGCACGTGTAATAAAGGCGAGTGATTACATGAACGCCGTAGATAGTGAAAAAAGGACGTCTCACGCATTTAAACCTCATTTTATGGGCAACGATAACAAATTTTTAAAAAATAAACATAATATTTAAAGGAATAAATTAAACTTAATTGCATTAGTTAAAATAGGGGAAAAATTACGACGTGCGTTTCCTGTGCCTGGGATTTTCTTTCTTTGTTGGTAAGATAATAACAACACCTTCTAGATACGGGCAAACTTTTCCAAAAATTTTAAATTACATCAAACCTTTCAATTTTAACCTAAAAATTAGATAAAATGTAATAATAATTAGCTTTCATTATTTTGTCAAAGAGAAAATAAAATATTTATTTTAAATGTTCTCTGCTTCAATGTTTAGACGCCACTAGCGGCTAGTTAAAGTAACAAAAAGGAGGGAAATTTTTAAGACTGACTTTAAAACTTGTAAAAATTTTGCCCAAAAAAAAAACTTTTTGGGAATAAAAACTGGAGGAATAGAAACTTTTTCGATATTATTTTGAATTAAAAACTTACACAAGAGCAAAGGATAATGGAAACAATCCTTGCAAAAGAGCACCCAGAAAACTGGGGCTTCAGCTTTTCCAATAGGTATTTGAAACTTTGGCCGCTTATTCAGGGTTGCCAACTGGCATTGAATTGCTTAATCTATTTAATTTTTTTAAAATCTTAATTTGAACTAATCCCCCCCCCCAATAGAGAAGCTTTTTCCCGAATAACTTAATTATTCATCAAGCGGTAGCGTTCTGCCCCACCAAATGAAATTAATACAGTGTCCAAAATTTCCATTAAGAATGATTTTTAACGGCGAAGGATGACTCCTCATTTCGTGTTGAAAATTTGCAAAGGCTTATCAAGATATTTTGGAATGAAAAAAAAACATTAAGAACACTCTAGGATGGAGATTAGATAAGAGAGAAAAAAAAAAAACAAATTTTTATTTGGAAATCCCTTAATTTGACGACATTTTCCTCTCTCTAATCAGCTGAGCAACATGTTCCAAAATTTTCAGGTTACCTTCCCATAATTTGGGAGGTGATTTTTCAAGATGTTATAGCATTCAGTTTTTTATTTTTCGAATTTTTCATATTTTTGTTATTTTTTGTTTGTTTATAGATCGGAAAATTAAGATATTTTAAAGAAATAAGGGGCTTTTTGTTTAACCCCTTAATATTCCCATAGATGGGGATTTGCCAAGGGAAATGCCGCGAGAGAGGGCGACCAGAAATGGAGACGAACGGAATCACGATGAAAGCGAAGGATGGAACGGAACCAAAAATTCGGTCATCGAAGGACTCATTTTGGAATCTTTAAAACTATTAGATCCCTCGTCGAAAAGTAAAATCTTTTCCCCATACCTTCAAAATAACAGTATCTAATTTGGGCAAAATTGTGCTTTTTTTTTCTTGGTACTCAAAAGTTCATTCTGTGATGAAGTTTTTTTGTTTTAGCGATCAGCATCCACCGGTCGTTTTATTGAAGTTAATCGCCGATCAGGATGAAGGCTGGATTCAAATAGTGAACTCGATGATAAAAGTGGTCCCGGTGGAGGAGCCACTAGGTCCTGCAGTCATAACTCTTTTACTCGACGATTGCCCTCTTCCTAACAAAGTAGAAGAAAAAAAAAAAAATTCAACAACCCTTTTACCTTTTGAAATTTTAGGAAACCGTTTTACGTCTTACTCGTCATTTTGATCTATCGAAAAAGAAGCACGGGAAGGACCCGAGGAGGCATCGGAATATTTGTATCGTTCTGGGATTTCTTGCCGAAAAACTTTCTGGTCCGAGCAGCGTCGGGATTTTAACCACAGGAACACTTGAATATCTCATTTCCAATTTGGTATGTTCATATTATTTATTAAAATCACAATAAACTTGTATTATTGTAGGAAGACACCACTGATCCTGTAGTCACTCTTTTTTCGATAATCGCCCTTGAAAAATTTGCGCAGACAAGTACGTCTTTTAATTTAAATTATGATTTTATATCTTGAATTTTTAAGGTGAGAATAAAATAACAATTAAGGAACAATTGAGGAAGTGTGGCGATCCTCTTTTGGAATTGGAGAAGAAAATCAGTTCAGAAAACATGATTGAAGCTCAAGTCGGCTTCTGTGCCCAGTGGTGTCTTGATAATTTATGTAAGTTTGATCCTAAAATGGGTGAATTATATGCCCATGTTTAATATCCTCCATTCTTAATTATGTTTTCTCCATAGTTTTAGTTGAAGGGAGAAAATTTTCGTATGAGCTGGTCAACATGGAGGGGATCAATGCAATGCTCAATACTAGGGATGTAAGCGAATACTTGAAAATCTCTCCAGATGGTTTGGAGGTAAAACACCATAAAAAGGAGATAAAAACTATTAAATTGTATGTTTTTAGGCAAGATGTGATGCTTATTCGTTTGAAAGTGTCCGATGTACGTATCCGGTAACTGAAGGTTCTTGGTTCTACGAGGTGACCCTTTTAAGCCCTGGCGTAATGCAGATTGGCTGGGCGACGAAGCACAGCAAATTTTTAAACCATGAAGGCTACGGGATTGGCGACGACGAATATTCGCTGGCTTACGACGGCTGTCGGGAGCTTCTTTGGCATGCGAAATCAAAAGGTATCCCTGAGTTGCTGGAAAGACGGCGATACGGTTGGCTCACTTTTGGACATTGACAATTCAAGAGTATATTTTTACTTAAACGGCGAATTTGTTGTCGATTCATCTCTTGATTTTAAAGCATCCTCGTACGTTAAATACCTACTGACTTCTTTATAAAATTTTTTTATAGATCAGAGTTTTTCGCTGCGGCAAGTTTCATGACGTTTCAGCAGTGCCGGTTTAATTTTGGAAACCGCCCTTTCGCTTTTCCTCCGAAAAAGCAAAAATTTAAATGTTTCAACGATTTCGGTACGACCGATCAAGACCGGATTGTTCTCCTCGCATCTTCAGTTGGAAGCCGTCAGAAATATGAGCATTAAAGAAGACTCGTGCACAATCTGTTTCGACCCAAAAAGCTGAAGTCAAATTAGAACCCTGCGCACACAAGTAACCATATTTTTAAGCAATGAAGTTATTTTTTTTTTTTTCCAGTGGATTTTGTAAAATTTGTGCCCTTCAACTGACTGAGTGCCCGATGTGTCGAGCCCCCATCGATAATTTCGTCACAGAACCTCCCTGACGTTTAAAAAGTCGACCCGATCGTTGTTTTACTCTCTCAGCACTTTCGCACGTACTTAAAGGGTAAAATTGACTAAGAATGTAGATAAATACATACAACTTTATAAACTATAAACGATGTATATAAATTTAAGTTTTTTACGTCCGATTCGCACAGGCACAAAATTTTTCTCCTCCCTCTTAAAACAAAAATCAAAATTGTAGAGCTCTCATCTTGACTAAAAACTTGATTTTAAATACTAAAATCTATATTATTGACAAAAACTTGAGTTTCTTGTGTTTCTTCTATTTTAAGTACCTGACTTTAAAGAAAAAACTGGTTTTGAATTATTTTTTATTATCTATTATTTTAGTCGCTTTTTATTATGTCTTTCATTTTTGCCATATACATGCTTTTATGATAATGCCAAATGCAATAATTATTAAACTTTTCTTTTGTTAAATGTTGGATTGGCAGTTGGAAGAGTTGAACCTTATGGCTTCTTCTTCATGGCTTTCTCCTCTTTTCTGCCAATTTAAAATTGCTTTTATTATTGACTTCTTTTACTATTTAACATTCCACCCAAGAAAAGAAGCTTTTTATCTTTTGGTTTCTTAAATAATAGTTTCGATTAAGTTTTTATTGTTACCAGTTTTTCATTTTGTAGAAATTAGAAAAAAGACTGAAAATTTTTTTTTTAATTTCCAGTTACATTAAAATTTTATTTTTCACCTCAATTTTTTTTTTTTTTTTTGGGCTCTGCGTTAAGCATTGTGCATTTTGCCTTGGACAACAGTTTCAGCTTTTAGAAAGAGGCCGTTTTCGTTTATCAACAGCCTTGTGATTGAAATTGTGTAATTTATTAAATGTTATAATATTATTAATTAATTTATAACCTTGTTAAAAGTATGAATACTTTCTATTTTGTTTATAGCGTATTTTAGTACCAAACATTTGCGTCTAATTATATCATTTTATTGTTCTACTGTTATTTTGTTTAAAATGTAATGTAAAGTACAATATAATGAATATTATCTCTTTATTAATGATTATTAATGAATGGAAATTTTCATGCCTAAAAACGTTAAGCCATCACCAGTTTTTTTCGGAACACGTTACAGCCTCAATTTTGGATTTTCACAGTTTTAGTTATCTAGAAGGCAGTGTGCAGTAGCATAGAAATGGACAACCCTTTTTTCTCAAATTTTTGTGGAAACCTAAAGCTACAAAGGAGAAATCGGAGAACTCATGATATATTACAAATAAACATTAACAGTATTTACTTCTTTTAGCGTATGTTTACATTAATTTTATAACTAATTGAAGATAATATTGATGTTTTATGATTTTAACTTCTTGGTTTACCTTTACCAAATGGATATTTGCTTTAGTCTTTACTACAAATTTCCCAACAGTGCTGAAAGATAAAAAAAATTAAAAGCTGCATTTTCGCAAGCACACTCTGTGCTGATCTGGAGTACGGGAATTTCAGTGAGAAGGCTGATCAACTGACAACACTTTTCCCGGCCTCCAGATAAGCACTTTTAAACGTTTTTTCTTACCTGGGTACAGATTGCCCCATTCTGTAATACTTTTCACCGGAACCTACAATTTTTTTTACTAGGATCATCACATTTCACGCCGTAAAATGCATCTTTATTTCTCACAGATTCGGCAAAATAAACAAGAGATCTCGAATATGAGCAGATCACAGAGAGGATTGGAATTTGTGTTTCGTCTACAAATTTAAAATGCAAAATTTATAAGAAAAAAATTTTACTTGTGCATCCGGGTTGGATAGGTAGGCGGTTATTAAGATACCAATCTGAATCTGCTAATCTGTAATGGTATCTTTTTCCGTATGTATGGATGATATCAGTATAATTGGCGATGTCTGGCGTAATAATTAAAGCGTATTCCGGATGGCCCCAGGGAGATCCGGCCGGGTCGAAACCTAAGAAATAGTTTTCTGCCTAAAGCTGCCTAAATCGTTTTTCCTGTCGCTCTGTCAATTCGATAGGGTTTGTAATTTACAGAAACGAAAACCGCTAGTTTAGCACCCATGCCAATACCGACCGTGTGGATTTCCTTCGGTTGTATAGCTTTTAAAAATTTCGCTACGCATTTTCCTATGTATTGTAAATTATAGTGGCTCTCCTTATAGCAAAATCTTCCGGTCACCAAACGTGGATAATTCCCCATGATTATGTTGTAGTCGTAATTTTCCTCGTAAGCTTTTAATCAATATAATATTATGGGGGGGTTTTTTTTTCTCAACTTTTTATCTGGTTTTCTCACCGGCTCGAGCTGAGTCAAAAGAGTTTTTATCAAATATCTCGAAAACTACGAGGATTAGCGCTAAAATTATTAAGTACAAAAATAATCTTCATTAAATTTCCAACAAAAAGTATTATGCACATAGCCTTGATTGAGTCAACGGTTTCGGAGTTACGAGCCGCCAAAAACGTTTTCTTCTTCTTATGATATTTTAGACTTTTAGACAAAAGAGAAAAAGTCCTAGCGAAACACTAAGTACAAATAATTATTCCAATTTCCTATAGAAAATTAGTTATACATTTTGTTTAAACGAAATATTTCAGAGATGGGTCTTATTTACCGACTAAGGAAGATTGTTTAATTTGGTGAAAATCGTTCAAAACTGTGACCGTGAAGTGTTTTGTGAAGAAAAATGCTACGGACGGCCGGCCAGAATGACAGACAAAGTTGAGATCGGTGAAGATCAATGTTCGATTTGACCCTTCGGGTTATGGAAGACCCTTTCCCAAAAACCCGACGGGGAAGGTATCGCAATAACTTCTCTAAGGAAGTTAAAACTTAAGACGGACGGATCTCCAAAACACAAAACTACTTAGAAAATGTTTTGAAAAAAAAAGGAAAATTAACTTACAAAATTTTTCGAAAAAAAAAAAAAGTGTATGAAATCATATTTTTAAGTTTTGGTTAAAAAAGGCACTTTTTTGACTGTTCATAACTCCGAAACCGTTCATATTAGCAAGGATATGTGCTTAACTCTTTTTGCTGGAAATTTATCGTAGATTATTTTTGTACTAAGTAAGTTTAGCGTTACAACTCATTGTTTTCGGGATATTAGATAAATAGTGATAAAAACTTTTTGACAATTTTCTCCGCCTAACGCACGATGAAGGGCGCCAGATAAAAATTTTTAGCTTCGTAAAAAAATTTTCCCATAAATTAAAGGACTGAACTGCTGGTTTTTTAGTAAATGAAGAACTACCTGATCTTAAATAAACTGCTTGTGTTGAATTATGGTTCATTTCGGCATCATGGAGTATCAACGTCGTCGGCTTCCGGATGTCGTAATCCGACTTTCCGATATCACCTCTTTCATAATCGAACGGAATACGTTTACTTGAAAATTAATTTGAAAAAATTAGTCACCCTTTCCAAAACAGCCTCAAACAGAATTGTGATACCCGGAACAGGATCTTCCAGGCCCATATTTCTTCACTCATAATTATTTTCACTCACCCGCCTATGTAGAAATTGATTTCTTCAGGGTCGCAGGGTTCAGACTCCTCATAGGTGGGACAAGGATTTTATAATAAGTGATAAGACCTCACTGATTTCTACCGTCAAAAATAAAAAATAATAAAAATATTTAGTCTTAACATTGAAAAAACCGTGACGCGTTATTCCAGCGTTCTAAATGCTAGTCAGCTCAAAATATACACAGTATTAACAATAAAATAAGATGTTTAATATACAGTTTTATTACAGTAAACTCAAGATAACTCAAGATATTTTATGGGTCGATTTGAGAAACTTTGTACAGTTTTACAATATTTCACTCAATTTTATTGATCGATATTTAAAATTTCTTTTATCACTTTTCCTTGAAATTGTCAAGGTAATTACAAGGGAGGTTTGTTGAAAATTAGATGTTAAAAAAAAAAACTGACGAAAATCCACTGTTTTTCGGCCGATGGACAATATAATACGATAACTAATGGCGTTTTTCAGGAAAGTGAAACTAAAAAAATCGGGTGAAAAAGTGCTTTTCTTGGCCGAAAGATCGAGTGTCAACATAATGAGGTGCTATAATGCATTTGACCATAAAATAGCATAAATCGCGAGTTACCGTTCACCATAAAAAATCTGCAACTCAAATAAAGAAAATAGTCGAAAACGTTCACATAATGCATTTGATCATAATACATCTCACCATAAAGAAGATCTTTAACACTTGCCGTTTCGACATAACGCAGTTGAACATAAAGGAAACTTTCATTTTAAAGAACTTTTCATTTCGTCATGAAACTGTTTCTGTCGTTTGGGCATCTCACCATAAACTAGGGACAGCAAAAGACTATTTTCGAGGTTTAAATTGCGATTATGGCGAAACGACAAAAAGCTTAAAACTTGACAGTTCACCATAATGCTATTCAACATAAAGCATCACTATAAACTAGGAAAAGCAAAGCTCCTGGCTCTCTTTAAGGTCTTAACGTTCGCAGTACGACCGTCGATATATTTTTTGAGGAGGCGGATTGAACCTTACAAAGCAATCCGGGGGCGGCAAATACGATTTCTTTCTACTTGTTCTTAAGAGATGGGACGAAAAGGATTTCATTGCCCAATGGTTTACGGGTACTGAGGTGGAAGAAAAGAACCCGTCGACCATACAATACATCTTACATTGTATTCGATTATTTATGGAGAAGGTATTCTGGAGGCTGGACCGCCGGCTCCACGTACAGACCCACTATTTTCGGTTTTTTCTTCTCTTTCCTCCTCACGAGAAGGACAAGCTCTTCGCTATAGATGGGAGCACTCCGCAACCTCACCGGATAGAGCAATAAATTCCTTTATTTGGTACAACCATTATTAGTTTCGTGGTCGTTAATGAAAAAGTACGCTATAAAACTTAACGCCTTAAACTAAGCTAATGGTACGCTAAAAACCTTTAAAAGAGAAAAGAAAAAAAAAAAATGAATGTAATGTATTGTAAGGTATTGTAAGCAATGGGGTGTAAAATAGGTAAAATTAGGTCAAACTAGCACTTCAAAAGTTAAATTACAAAATGACAGGAGGAAAAAAGAAAAGAATACAACAAATTTTTTTTTAATGATGATATGATTGCATTTGGATTAAGATGACAAGATACGTCGCCATGGCTGCCAACATCTAGAACAAAAGCCGTACATATTAAAGATGAATAGAATCCCACTTACAGAATGAATTAAAGAGAATCCAAACAAAATCCGTAGGCGTCAAAAACAATTTTTTTCTTGGTCAACAAAAAGACATCTAGAAGTCTCTGAAAAAAGAAAGAATTATATGAACAACATAACCAACCTCAACATTTTTCTTACGAATAAATCAGGATGAAAATGATTTTGTTTGAGTATCCAAGAACCGATTTCATCATAGAATTTTTCAGCCTGTGTAACAATAATTTAGTTAAGGACGTTGAGTACATAAGCGATAGAGCACAATCAGTGGACAAAAACTTTCTAAACTTAGTGAGTATCAATAACTGTAGAAAGCAGCACTGTAGTCTTGCAAACTTGCTGCGATCTATTGACAACTTAACTTTTTTGTTATTTCTTGACAGGCATACGCGACAAGTAAAATATCACTTAGAACCAAAATAGCCCACGTAAAATTAGAAAGTTTCCCGTCTAAATCGCTTTCAACTAAAATCGCGTAGAGTGAGCTGATCGTCGTAATGAAAGCGTTGAAAAAAATTAAAAGGAAGGACCACGGAAAATATCGTTCGAATTTCAATAGCGTCAAATATTTGAAAAATAACCAAAAATCCGGTTAATTTTTCTCCCGAAATAGGAAATTCGATTTAAATTTTTTAATAAAATTGCGTACGACAGAAATAAATAAACAAACATTTTATAACGATTTGATTTTGGTAGTTCATTAAGGCCCAAATATTATTATATTGTAAAAATTTAAAAACATAAAAGTCCCATACACAGTTGGCATAAATAGAGATGACATTTAAAATCCAGAAAACATAAAAATGATACTTAATGGCACATCCTGACAGGTTTTTATCAATAATTTTGACTTTTTCCAAAAAAGTGTATTTTGGGGATATTCAGAATGTGGGAGATGACGCAAAAGAACGTCACGTGAGTTAATGTGACGTAGAAGAGTAAAACTAAAGTTCGGAGACTTCTGTCCGAATTTTGAATACGAAAGTCAAGAAAACAATCGTCAAAATTAACTGATAACGAAATAAATAGAGTTTAAAAAATGAAATTTATTAAATTTGAATTCGTCGTAGGGGTGGAAAGCGAATATTTTGATGAAAAATAGCGAATATTTTACGGCCTTTTTAGCCCTCATTCTCCCTAAGTAGCTAACTACAACTAGCATGTCAAAAAATCGAATAGCGACGTTGATTACACCAAAATGAAATGGGAAATATTGAGCGAAATTGACAACAAAAATACTCGACACATTCTCATACCAGAGGGCTTTATGATCGTAAACTCTTAAAAGTCGGCTGAAAGGGATGCTCAAGGTCGAAAAATAGAGGAAAACGGCCGAAAGTCTAATGCATACGGGGTGGAGTATTTTTTATTTTTTACCAAAGCAAGCTGAAATATCTAAAATTACAATAAAAAAAGGAGTTTCGAGGCCAGATGGTGTTTTCTAAACTAAGGAAAACTTTACAATCGACACGAAATGCCGAAAATCGAGGGAAACTACCTTGAATATTTTAAAATGATGTTTTCTGGCCAGAAATCCGAGAAAAATGTCCAAAAACTAGATAAAATTAACTAAAAACCGCCCAAAAAATATGCCCTTCGCCGAATAGGCAAACCTGCAAGACCTTCAGGCTTAGCAAAATGGTTGCCTCATTCGCCCAACTATTACCGAGTCCCCAACTACTTTTCAGCTCATCAAATTTTTTAATCGTTACTTATTCAACCAGTGCTACCAACAAAATCATTACGTCATTCAACCAGTTTCTACCAATAAACTTACCTCCTCAGCAACCTCCGTACATGAAGAGACCAAACCGACCGCTTCCGACAAACATCAAAATCCAGAGCGAATTTATCAACAAATATGAATCAAAATAAATAAAATAGCGCTCGACGTCATCATAACAAAATCATTTAATATATAAAAAAAACTGCTTCTAAACAACCGATTAACATTTTACACAAATAAATTCTAAATTGAACATTTAACATAACCGGGTCCATCAATTTCTCCTCAATTGTTTAAATAACATTTTAAAATCAGACTAAAGCTTTGAAAACGTACAAATAAACTCGTAGGACCACATTGTTATAATAGCGATAAAAAATATAAAATTGTCGTTATAAAATTCTAGTGAGAGGGTCAAAAGAATTAAAGAAATTGATAAAATAAATTCCAAATAAGCATTAAATAGGTTTAGTTTATAAAAGGCTTTTTAATTAACACAGAATTTATAATTAACAAATTATTTATCAATGTTTTAATTAAATTTTTATTATAAAAGACCAAAAATTACGGATGCGATATGTGTGGAGCACAAAATTGCGATGATATAATCAGATAAATTTTCAGAAGAATAGAAACTTAAAAGGTTTGGTATAAAGATAGGAAATAATGAAGAAATGTTTAAATGAAGAAATGGGTTTTTTAAAATTGATTTTTGGCATCAAAGGGAATAAAAAAAAATATTTTCGGTATCAAAAATATCGATTCATGACTAAAAAAATAAAAGAGATTTTTAGGGGAATAGAATGATTGATGATTTTAATGCATTCATTTCTTTAAATCAATATTTACATTTCAGAAATATAAAAAAGCTTATTATTCTCAAATATCCTAAATTTTGTGATACATCAATCAAAACTATTGCTTACAGCTGATCCAATTTTACTCTATATTTTTAACAAATTCCTTGAACAATTCTTTCCTAATGGTGAACTTGTTGGCAAACAAAACTCTAGTCAGTAGAATCAAAAGTTGTTGGCCAACAGAGGCAATAGTTTTGGTTTTACTCTGCCATAAATAAAGAATACCATTATAAAAACGGATTGGGCATGTAAATACGATAAAAAAGGTTAACAATAAGAAATTAAATAGTTATAAAAATATTGAGGTGATCCTTCCCACCAGATAAGCAAAAAAATCACACGATGGTGGTGGCTGTGGTTCAAGATGGAAGATGGTAAAGGGCTAGGCGCCAAAAGGTTTATACTCAATCATGAGCACATAATTAGACAAGATGAAATTTCTGTTTTCACGACGTTTCGAGAAATTTATTCTCTTTGTCAAGGGACGGTAAACAGCAACTCCTTCTCTTAACATGCGCTCGTGTCACGCTGTTTAAAAAAAAACGCCAGTTGATCTAAATTTTCGAATCATAAAACTTTGAAGAGTACGGAAATCACGAAAAATCTTTTTTTATTATATCGAATTAAAAAGTAGAAAAGAATCACGCTTATAGAAATATTACAGTCGGCAAAAACGTCGGGAAAGCAAATTTCAACATCATGTTTAATTATGTACTCATGATTTGAGTATAAACCTTTTGGCTGCCTAGCCCTTTACCATTTCGACCAGAAATCAAGGAAACTACTCAAAACTGGAAAAAATGGATGTTTCTAAGCCAGAAAATCGAGGAAAACGGCCAAAAAACCCATTGAGTAGGGCGTTGAAAGCTCGAAATCCTAGAAAAGGGTGTTTCTACACCAAAAAATCGACATGCTCACACACGGTAAAAGAAATGCCCGAACGCCTGATCAAACGGGGTTTTAGACCAAAAAATCTAGGAAAACGCCTCTTTATCGATAGAGGGTTCTTTGGCCAACCAGATGGCTTAGTCCGAAAAGATCCCCTTGAATACAAAAAACTCTGACTAAAATTCATAATTAGGAACTTTCCTTAGAAATTTTCCCCATAAGTTTTATATAAAATTAAAGAGGGGAAAAAATAAGAAACAATGCCGTTTGAATTTTTTTCCTACGTTGAAAAATGGATTTTTAATGAATTTTTTGAAATTTGGCTAGTGATAAGAAATGTCCGATGGGTGCGGGGGACGTGACGTCACCCCTGCCAAGCGTTCTACTGGTTTTGGTTCCTCCCGTGCTTGAAGCAGTGAAGAAACTTAATATTAGTAGTTTTTTTTGGACTCTTTATTCAAATAAACATGGTACGCGAAGGATTTGTGATTGCGTCTTCAGATAATTTGCCGTCTTTGTCCGAATTCGCCGTTTCGAATTTATAAATTGCGTTTACTCCCGGGGGCCAAGGGCAAAAATAGAAAAGTAAGTGCTTCTTTGTTTGAAAGTTTGTTTTTAAAATTTATCCATTAAAATTTAATAGTTACGTTCTTCTCAAAGAAAGTCATGATGTTCCTTAAAGTTTATTTTCATTTTTTTTTTAAAGAAATAAGGAAAAATTAAACAACTAGGTTAGGTTCAGTTAAGTGTAATAATTTTATGAAGTTATAAAAGAAGTGCCTAGGTTGAGTTTAGGTATACTTACTTATTTTTACCTTCTTATATCACTTATTACTAAAATGTTAGAACATTGATGTAAGTAAGTAATATTTAAATCATTTCTTGCAAAACATCACGCCTTCTTACATCAAAATGGTCTTCACAACAAAAAAAAACCGATTCGTAAGACAAAGGTTGAGACGTAGTATCCCGTCTTACAGCACTGAACCATTTTTTAGCAGTATTACGATCTTGTGGAACCTTAGAATTATAAGTAACAAAATGAAAAATTGACAAGGACAAATGTACATATTAGGTATTTAATAACAACTTACCGTAATAAACAACTTCTCCGGAGTTGAAATAGTGGTGTTCCGGCACATCGGAACAAAGCAATATTTGTATCTCACCATGGCGTAAAATATAATAATAATAAAACGTATAAACAATATCCATGGGCGCCAAAAGGAAGGCTTTACATTCCCATGTCATCTATGATTTGGCAGGGGTGACGTCATCACCCCCACTCCCCAGAAAAAACTTTCTTATCAATTCGGCAAAAATTCAATTTTCAAAAAATCATTAAAAATCCATTTTTTATCGCAGGAAAAAATTCAAACGGCATTGTTTTTAATATTCTCTCCTCTTTCATTTAGTGCAATAAAAAAAAAATGGTCAAGTTACCAATTCAGCACAAAATTTTACTAGTTAACCATTGTACTGATTATTACGTCATGCCATGTTTGGTATAGTCACTGATGCGACATCAAGGTCTTTCAAAGGAGTAAAAACACGAGGTTATTCTGAAGTTGAGTTTACGTGTTTATTCGGTCGTTCCAGATTTCAATTTTTCGGTTCTAATTTATGTAGAAATTTTTTCATTTATTTTTCTCAGTCTAACTGTCCCTGCGACAGGCCATGTCTTTATAGGAGGTCTCTTTAACCTATTTCTTTAGTTTAAAAAGAATTTCAAATTTTTTTTCTCAAAAAAATGAGCGTACGATCTCGTCGAGTCGGTGACTCTTTACAAACTTCGGCCGGTCATTTTTCACGGTACCATCTTCCCTTTTATCGTACCTTATTTCGCCTGGTTTTACACATGGCTTTTCGTCTACGGTATGGAGGAGTTTTCGGAAGCCGGCTTCGTCGGGACCGCCGTTATCGCCGTCGTTCAAATCTTAAGCTGCCTTTGCTGCTACTGGTCTGTCCATGTCCAGAGTTTTCTCAACTGCAAAAAGTAAGGAGATTCCCAAAAAAAAAAACATCTTACCTTCTGACCTTTAAATCGTTTTGTGCTGCACTCAGCAAGTAGTTTTTATTGTCTTTAGAAATCAGTAGTTCCGATTGCTGTTACTGCAGATGGTTCTAATTTATGGAGATTTCAGGTATCAAAACCTCATGAAGCTGAACTAGTCAAGGTAGTTCCAACTGAAAATAATGGATCTTCAGAACTTGTCACTCTTCGCCATCCTGAGGTATTCCATTTTATTATTCAAAGTCCTATTGGAGCTGAAGAGTTGAGGGTTGGGGTGGCAGCAGTCCATCCCTAATTCTGCCACAATGGTCATGGATTCTATTGCCATAATCATGGATTCTATTGCCACAATGGTCATGGATTCTATTGCCACAATGGTCATGGATTCTATTGCCACAATGGTTATGGATTCTTTTTTTTTTTTTTTTTGTGGTGTACCCTCCTTGGTGTTATACAGTCGACTATTGTTAATTCGAAACTCGATAATTCGAATTTTCGGTAATTCGAACTTCTTAGCCTGTAACTTCGGTAAATCGTAAAAATCCTGTGTATTTGGATACGCTCGATAATTCGAAATCATTTTTCTTGAAAAGAAAGAGTAAAGCGTTCTATAATTCGAATTTCAAGTTTTATCAGGAATCATTTTTTTCTGTGTCTATTAAAAATAAGAGTAAAACGCTCAGTATTTCGAAATTACTACTTTCCTAACGTGTTGTAATTCGAATTTTTGTTTATTTTTTCTCACTCTTCCAATAGCGTTTGGTAATTCGAATTATTTTTTCAGCCTCTCAATAATTTGAACATCTTGTTAATTCAAAAACTCGATAATTCGAAATTTTTTCGAGGTTCCTTGGATTTCGAATTATCGAGAGTCGACTGTATTTGGTTGTGTGGATTCTATTTCCACAATGGTCATGGATTCCATCTGCCACAATGGTCATGGAATCTATTTCCACACTAAAGCATTCTTGCTCCAATGTTATAGATGTGCCCAGGGTGAAGATAAAGAGATAACCATTTTAACTTCCTTAAACAAGTTATTGTGATACCCTACACGTCGGGTTTTTGAGGGAGGGTCAAATCGAATATTGATCTTTACCGATCTCAACTTTGTCTGTGGTGCCCCCGGCCGTAGCACCATTTTTTTCCCGATTTTCACCAAATTTTCTTTAGTCGGTGAACCAGAAACTAACAAGGGCGATTTTTAAATTTCGATAAAATGTCTGTTTGAATTTTCAAAAATTCGCTGCGCCCGAACCGTTGGTCCGATTTTAACCAAATTTTCACCAATTACTCCTTACATTTTTTACGAATTTTTGGTGTAAAAAATTTCATTTTTTTACATTAATTATCATTTTAGTAGGGAGAAATTGCATACTTCCACGCCTTACGAGAGGGACCTCTCTTGGGCAAAAATCCCATTCTTTCTACCTTGATAGGTACTTATAAAAATTTTCGAAAAAAAAGCGCAAATTTAAAAAAGAAAACTTAGAAAATGTTTCGAAAAAACATTTTTTTGGAAAAAAACTTCCCCCTCTGTTATACTTCCCTTCCCTAATATTTCCCCCTCTTTTATACTTCCCCTCCGTTACTTCCCCTCCCTTATCCTTCCCCCTCCTATATTGTTACTTCTCTTTAAGAAAGTTCCCGTCAGCAGCTTCAGACTTGTACTTTTAAAAGGCCTAATTCTCTTCTGTTTCAGAATATCGGCGAGACTGCCCAATGGTTTACTTTTCAAAAGACAAAATACGTTTGGAGCGAAGACAAAAAAGAATTCCGAGGAGTACAGTTCCCAATTAATCTACAATACGGAGAATACATGTCATGGAAAGGCTATCACGATGAGGTTGAATTGTTCAAAGCAGAAACCAAATATGGAAAAAATATGTATGTCCATTTATCCTCTAAGCCAATAATAAATTTTTGTAGCCTGGAAATGGTCGTCCCTGAATTCATGGAGCTTTTCAAAGAAAGAGCCACTGCGCCATTTTTCATCTTTCAAATATTCTGCGTCCTACTTTGGTGTTTGGACAAATACTGGTACTACTCGATATTCACGCTCGTCATGCTTGTCCTTTTTGAATGCACTCTCGTTCAGCAACAACTGCGAAATATGGCCGAAATACGGAAGATGGGAAACAAACCATATACTCTACAAGTATTTTTTTTTTTTTTTTTTTTTTTTTTTGTAGTCTCATCTATTTTGGTTTTAGGTTTATAGAAATCGACGATGGAGGTCGATTTTATCTTCGCAACTCATTCCTGGAGATATTGTCTCTATAACGAGATCTCAAAATGAAAATTATGTACCTTGTGATATGCTTTTGCTCCGTGGTCCTTGTATTGTCGACGAAAGTATGCTTACAGGTAAAAAAAAATGTTCTGTCAAGAAAATTACAATAGCCCAAAATTAGGTGAATCGGTGCCTCAGATGAAAGAGCCAATCGAATCTTTGGATTCAAACATTCATCTAGATATGGAAGGAAGTGGTAAACTTCATGTACTTTTTGGTGGAACTAAGGTAGTTCAACATACTCCACCTAGTAAAACTTCATCAGGATTAAGAGGTTTGCCCCTAAAAAAATTGGAAGATTAACCAAGTATTCTAGCTCAAGATAACGGTTGTGTGGCATACGTACTGCGAACTGGATTTAATACATCTCAAGGAAAACTTCTGCGAACTATTCTTTTCGGTGTAAAACGTGTCACAGCGAATAACTTAGAAACATTCGGGTTTTTTTGTTTCTTTTAATTTTCGCTGTCGCTGCAGCAGCTTACGTCTGGATTAAAGGTAACTTTTATTATTTTTTAGTTTATTTATTGTGGTTTTTTTAGGTTCTGCTGACCCCACAAGAAATAAATACAAACTATTTTTGGAATGTACACTTATCCTGACATCCGTGATTCCTCCTGAGCTGCCCATTGAATTATCTTTGGCTGTAAATACTTCTTTGGTTTCATTATTTAAATTAGGTTTGTTTATTTTTTAAATTTTATGTTATTTTAATTTACATTTTTAGCTGTTTTCTGTACGGAGCCGTTCAGAATTCCGTTTGCTGGAAAGGTTGAAATATGTTGTTTTGATAAAACTGGGACGTTGACGAGTGATGATTTAGTTGTGGAAGGAATAGCTGGTATTGGGTAAGTTAATCATCATTTTAGGGTTTTTGTGAAAATGTTTTTTTAGTGAAAATCCAGAAAGTGTTACTGACCTATCAGATGTGCCTCAAGAAAGCATTCAAGTTTTGGCGACTTGTCATGCGTTAGCTCAATTAGAAGATGGAATCGTTGGCGATCCTTTGGAAAAAGCTACTCTTTCTGCTATTGATTGGAACTTAACTAAAGGTTTGCTCTTGCATTTTTTGGGTAAAATGGGATCTACCTGTCTAAAGTTTTGCTGAACGTGCTATTGCTGTAATGGTCCAATTTTCACCAAATGTGGGGGGGATTTGAGTAGGTTGAAAGAATCGTTGGCGATCATTTGGAAAAAGCGACTCTTTCTGCTATCGATTGGAACCTAACTAAGGGTTTGCTCTTGCATTTTTTGGGTAAAATGGGATCTGTGTGTCTGAAGTTTTGCGCAACGTGCTATTGCTGAAATGGTCCAATCTTCACCAAATATTCCAGATTTACCAAATGTGGGTGGGATATGAGTAGGTTGAAAGAATCGATGGCGATCCTTTGGAAAAAGCGACTCTTTCTGCTATCGATTGGAACCTAACTAAGGGTTTGCTCTTGCATTTTTTGGGTAAAATTGGATCTGTGTGTCTGAAGTTTTGCGCAACGTGCTATTGCTGAAATGGTCGAATCTTCACCAAATATTCCAGATTTACCAAATGTGGGCGGGATTTGAGTATGTTGAAAGAATCATTGGTGATCCTTTTGAAAAAAGCAAGTTTCTGCTATCGATTCGAACCCAACTTAAGGTTTGCTCTAGCATTTTTGGGTAAAATGGCAAAGATCTGTCTGTCAGAAGTTTTGCTTAGCGTGCTATGGCTGTAGAAGTCTGATCTTCACCAAATTTTCCAGATTTACCAAATGTGAACGGGATTTGAGTAGGTTGAAAATCGTTGGTGATCCTTTGGAAAAAGCGACTCTTTCTGCTGTCGATAGGAACCTAACTAACGGTTTGCTCTAGCATTTTTTGGGTAAATGGCAGAGATCTGTCTGTCTGAAGTTTGGCAACGTGCTGTTGCTGAAATGGTCCAATCTTCACCAAATACAGTCGAACCTCAACAACTCGAATCTCAAGGGACGGACTAAAAAGTTCGAGTTATCGAGGTTTCGAGTTATCAAGGTTTCGAGTTATCAAGGTTTCGAGTCATCGAGGTTCTGTGCCCAAAAATTCGACTAATTAAGGCTTTAGTCTTTTTCCTGAACCTTCTTAGAAAGACAATGAGAAAAAACAAGTCTCTCGCCGTCCGACAACGCATGCGCTCGATCGTAGAGGGGAAAGGAGAGGGGTGGAGGGTCATGAGAGTCATGCAGGCTGAGACACGCCGAGCGGGCACCTCGTGGTGAAGCGGAAAATTCGAGTTTTAGAGGTCCGGCCACCGAAAATTCGACTTACAGAGGTTTTTGCGCCCTGAAAGTCTAAAAAAAAACTTCGAGTTATGTATGGTTTTTTCTTCGAGTAATCAAGGTTTTCTCAAGGGCCAGACGTTTCCTTCGAGTTATCAAGGGATTCGAGTTATCGAGGTTCGACTGTATTCCAGATTTACCAAATAAGCGGATTTGAGTAGGTTGAAAGAATCGATTGCGATCCTTTGGAAAAAGTGACTCTTTCTGCTATCGTCTGGAACTAACTAAAGGTTTGCTCTAGCATTTTTTGGGTAAAATGGCAGAGATCTGTCTGTCTGAAGTTTTGAGCATCGTGCTATTGCTGAAATGGTCGAATCTTCACCAAATATTCCAGATTTACCAAATGTGGTCGGGATTTGAGTATTTTGAAAGAATCGTTGGTGATCCTTTTGAAAAAAGCAAGATTCTGCTATCGATTCGAACCTAACTTAAGCAACTCTTGCATTTATTGGGTAAAATGGCAAAGATCTGTCTGTCAGAAGTTTTGCTTAGCGTGCTATGGCTGTAGAAGTCCGATCTTCACCAAATTTTCCAGATTTACCAAATGTAAGCGGGATATGAGTAGGTTGAAAGAATCGTTGGTGATCCTTTGCAAAAAGCGACTCTTTCTGCTGTCGATAGGAACCTAACTAACAGTTTGCTCTAGCATTTTTTGGGTAAAATGGCAGAGATCTGTCTGTCTGAAGTTTTGCGCAACGTGCTATTGCTGTAATGGTCGAATCTTCACCAAATATTCCAGATTTACCAAATGTGGGCGGGATATGAGTAGGTTGAAAGAATCATTGGCGATCCTTTGGGAAAAGCGACTCTTTCTGCTATCGATTGGAACATAACTAAAGGTTTGCTCCTGCATTTATTGGGAGATCTGTCTTTCTAAAGTTTTTCTTAACGTACTATAGCTGTAATGGTCTGATCTTTACCAAATTTGCCAGATTTACCAAATGTGGGGGGATTTGTGTAGGTTGTTTTATGGATGTAATTGGTCCACTCTTCACCAAATACTCCATATTTACCAAATTTCTGGGGATTTAAGTATGTTGAAAGAGGGCTGTTTAAGCCTATTCAGTGTGGCCTCTACTTTGAGGAAGTTCCTATCTGCTGATTCTGCTGCATTTTAAAATAATAATTTTTTAGGAGATGCTGTGATTCCAAAACGTGGGAAAGCACCTGGAATGAAGATTTTCACCCGCCATCATTTTTCTTCAAACTTAAAACGTATGTCAGTCATCTCAGGCTACACAGTCCCAGGAACTTCAGATACCACATACATCGCTACTATCAAAGGAGCACCTGAAACATTAAAAGATATGGTAAATCTCATATTTTAAAATCCCCACAATGATTTGTTTTAGTTTGAAGAACTTCCTGAATGTTATGACAAAGTTTATTTGGATCTATCAAGAAGAGGAGCTCGAGTTTTGGCCCTCGGTTGGAGAATGTTGGGCCATTTATCGCATCAGGAGCTCAAAGTTTTGACAAGAGAGCAAGTCGAAACTAAAATGAAATTCGTCGGCTTTATCATAATTTCATGCCCTCTAAAACCAGATTCAAGAGCTGTGATAAAAGAAATAATAAAAGCTTCTCATTGTGTAAGCTTAAAATAATAAGAAAATTATTAATTTAATTGTTATTTAGGTTATGATGACACCGGTGATAACCCTTTGACTGCATGTCATGTCGCTAAAGAATTAAAATTTATCCGAAAGACAAAAGGAGTCCTTATTTTAACTCAAAAGGAAAAAATGGCTCTGGGAAGACATTGAGCAAACCGTCCAGTATCCTGTCGACCTTGAAATGGAAATCTTGTCGAAATATACGATATCTGTATCACAGGAGAGGTAAATCGAAAAAAAAGACAAAAATTTATTTTTTTTTAGGCCTTAACTTATTTAGAAAAGAGTCACAATAAACTTCTGAAGAAGATCATGCCTTATGTGTCCGTTTTCGCTCGTGTGGCGCCGAAACAGAAAGAATATGTGATTACGACTTTAAAATCTTTAGGTTACACGACCTTAATGTGCGGTGATGGTACCAACGACGTCGGCGCGCTTAAACACGCCCACTGCGGTGTCGCCATCCTCACCAACGCCCCCGAAGCGAAACTCGATGACAAACAGATCGAAAAAGAAAAGGAAAAAGTCAAAATGCTCACAGAAAAACTTGCTTCTAACCAAAGAGGGAACAACGACGCCAGAGCTGTAATCATTTATTTCTTTTTAAATCTCACATTTATTCTAGAATGCAATCAATTCAACGAATGAAAAAATTCAAAATTACTTAAAGAGATCGAAGAAAGCGAACAGGCTCAAATTGTCAAATTGGGTGATGCTAGCATAGCAGCTCCTTTTACCAGTAAAAGATCTTCAATACAATGCAGTAAGTACATTCTTAAATTGGTTTTTCTTTAATTTCTTTTTAGTCTGCCATGTAATTAAACAGGGGAGATGTACATTGGTAACTACGCTGCAGATGTTTAAAATATTGGCGTTGAACGCTTTAATTTTGGCGTATGGTCAGTCTGTTCTGTATCTTGATGGAATACGTTTTAGCGACATGCAAGCGACTCTTCAAGGTCTTCTTTTAGCAGCGTGCTTCCTCTTTCTTTCTCGCTCCAAGGTCAGTTGACGGTGTTTCTCATCCTAATGATCCTGAATGACACTTTTTTTTTCAGCCTTTAAAGGTCCTCTCAAAACAAAGACCATTACCGAATATTTTTAATGTCTATACAGTATTGACTGTAATGCTTCAGTTTGCTGTACATTTCCTGTCTTTGATTTATTTAGTTCAAGAAGCCAACGCCCGTTCACCAGAAAAGTATTTTGCCTTTCTTTCATTTCATAATCTAAATATTTTTTTCAGAGTGAAAAAAGTAGTTGAAGAAGAAGACTCAGAATTTGAACCCAGTTTGTTGAATAGTACAGTTTATATCATTTCGATGTCCCTTCAAGTCGCTACTTTCGCTATAAATTACAGAGTAGGTTACCTCCTAGATAAGAAGGAAACTAATTTTTTTTTTTAGGGTCACCCATTTATGGAAAGTATTTTTGAAAATAAACCTCTTTTGTATGTAATCGCTGGTACAACAAGCGGAATATTCGCCCTCGCATTGGGCGCCATTCCAGACATCGCATATCAGTTTGAAATCGTTGACTTTGATCAAGACGTAAAAATAATTCCAAATATCAACAAATTATTAATTCTTTTTTTTTAGTTTCGAATTATTCTCGTTGGTGTCTTATGCGCAGATTTCGTTTTCTCGTTCATCGTAGATAGAATTTGCCTGTATATATTCGGTGAAGGAAAATTAAAAATTAAAAAGTAAAATTCAGCGCCACACTGTAGACTGAAAATAACAATTTTGAATCAATAAATTTTCAGTTATTTTTCCCCTTTTTCATTTTTTACTTTTACTTTGGACTGATAAATTCGTTTTGCATTCGATTATTTTAAAATTTTCTAGTTTGTATTGTTCAGTAAAATAAAGTGGTTTTTTTTATTTATTTGAGATTGGAGAATTAAATTTTTCTTCTCCCGAGGAAATCGCTTGAAAATGGTTTAAAAGGCACATCAAACTCATTTTCGCTTCATTTACACCCTTTTTTCAACGATTTCTATGCTCTTTTGGCAACAAATTACTTTTAAACTGGAATTTTTTTAGTGGTATAAACTTATGATTTCCAGTAGTTTTCCTCGCTCTTTACACCAAAAAAACTATAATTTTACATAATTTTTAGACCAAAAACTCCCTATTTTATAGGTTTTTCAAAGGTCTTTTGACCAAGAAACTTACATTTTATTGGACTTTATTGTGTTTTCGAGGCTCAATGGCTCTTGGGATGACTATCCTAAAAGACTGTGGATGAAAAGTATTTTAAATATGTGAGATTTTATTTTACATATTTATGTTCACATCTGACTCGACTGACTATTTTATTATTTTGAACATATGACTTGAAATCCATGTGTCGCCACACCAGCCCCACACGGAGAAAAGAAGTCCTATGCGAAGCGTACTTTCCGGGTGGAGTGTAGTGGAGTGGCGTCTGGCAGGTTGGATGAAGGCTTGACACGATCAATGCTGACGACGTCTTTTCCTTTTACTTGAAGTGTCATGGTTTTCGGTGAGCGTTGTAAAACTTCGAAAGACCCGGTATACGTTATTGAGGACGCAGGGTGCATGCAGTGTCGTCTCATAGAAAAATGTGTGTACAGTCTCCAATTCTTTGAAGAAGAACAGCTTTTTGTTGGCGTTATTGGATGTTGGAACTTAACCCTTTCGAGACCGCTTCTGACACCGGATTCTCTGCACTACTGGCGCAGCACTTTTCCTCTGTCTTTGCCCCTCACTTCTCCCCGACCGCTCCCAGCGCCCAGCAAAGCACAGAAAGCGACAAGTGATGCGATCATCACGTAGTTCATTTCTTCCCCAACAGATTGCCAGTTTTGCATGTCGCTAGCGCCACGGGAAGCGACTAAATTAAGGTATTAAATTTTTTAGAGAGGCTTCCCGCTGGCGCCGCTGGGCAACTAAAGTCGCCTGCGGTCTCCAAACGAAAAGCGCGAATGGCAACTATAGTCACCTGCGGTCTCGAAATGGTTAAGGTCACCACAGCAGAGCGTAGTTGGTCAACGAACTTAGTCAGGTCGAGTTGCGAATCGTCGGCAAGACGGCAAGACCAGCAACTCAGTGAGGAGGCGTAATTGCTTGCCGTAAACTAATTCCGCTGGTGAACACTGAGAGAGACACTGAAGATCTTCCCTGAATGAGCTTGATATGCCTAAAAGGACGAGGGGTAAAGCATGAATCCTAAGAAAGATGGCGAAAATGTTCGATGAGGCCGTTAGAAGCCAGAAGGTAACTCGTCGTGCGGGTGCGTTTTGTCCCGGTGAGAACGCTTAACTTTTGGAAGAGCGCAAATTCAAATTGACGACCCTGATTGGTCGTGATGGTTTGAGGACTACCAAATCGAGAAATCCAACTTGAGAAGAAGCACTGCGACAGAAATTGCCGTTACGTTCTCCAAAGCCATGCTTCAGCCAACGAGTGAATCTATCAGTGGCAATGAGGCAATAGAAGAAGGATTGAGCTGGAGGAACTGGTCCAAATGTCTATATGGACATGTTGATATCGATCTGAAGATGTCTGGATTGCACTAAAGGGAGAGTTGACGTGTCGTGATACTTCCGAAAGTTGGCAGACTCGACAAGCTTTGGCTCAAGTTAAGCCAAAAAAAGCGTTGGGAAACCAAACGAGCAGTAGCGCGAGAAACAGGATGGCTGAGTCCATGCTATCGGTCAAGATTTCGCGGCTCTTTGAGGATGGGACGTATAGGAGTCTCAGTATAACGGTTGTTTGTTCCGGGGATAGGAACCAGTTGCAATTGAAGGGATGATGATCCGTCGAGAAGTTCCTGAAGCTCTTCATCTTGAGCTTGAGAGACGGCGATGTCGTCGAGGTTGATGGAAGAGTCAGAAATGGCGTCAACGCGTCATAGAGCGTCACACGTCATAGAGCGTCAACGTTACTGGCTCCATCCATGTGTTTGTGGGAAACACAACATATGTTTTATCATCTTATAATAAATCACGTCGGGGTCAGCGATTGTGGGATGTTTCACCACCACTAATTTAGAATGCGAATTGATAGAAAGAAGTTGTGTGTGACGATATTTTGAACAGAAGTTTTCTATGACTCCATGTCGCCACAACTCCTAAACACTTAGGAAATATTTAAAAAAAATTTAAGGAAATTCAAATAAGATGTATTAGGTAATGAAATACAAAAGAAAAAATTACACATTAAAACATTGAATTATTTAACATTGTAATGTATACAGATTTACACATATTTCTTTCCATTTTAAAAACTTGCCATTTTTTTTTTTTTTTCTCTCTCTTTTTCCTATTAAAATACATGAAACATACATGTCAAAAATATATTTAGGACGAAACAAACAAAATTTTATGTACAGATTTGAAAACAAAATGTAGGAAAAAAATCTATGCTATTCTAGGAACACAGTTTTTTTAAATGGGAAGTAACAATTTTCAACTTTTTTTAATAGAATAAAATCCAAAATATTTTAACATAGACTAACATTTAGGTCTTTATAATATTTTTTCTTCTTTTTTTAAATAACTAACATTTTTGATCTATATATATAGAATATATATATGAGCTATTGAGCATCTGAACACAAAACAATGTAAAAATAAAAAGAAAGCCTTTTACAAGGTGCATACCAAAATTAAAAATTTTGGTCTAATGGGGTAAAAAAAAATTTTGAAAATGGGTTTTTTCAAGTCAATTTTGGGACAAACCTTGTAAACTATTTACAAGAAGGGATTGTAAAAAAAGTGCATTTTAGGTAGAATGAGCTATCGGTGGCCATTTAGGCAAAAAGTTATTTTGGTGTTATAAATGGATACCGATAGTACATAAAACCTGAAGAATGAAAACTAAAAATTCGGTATAAAATTAGACAAGGAAAATGACTTATTCTATACTAGTTGTTATAAAACCATATTCACTAGAATACCTTATATTCTATTAAAGGCCGATTAAGTAATAAATTATTTAAAACTGACTGTATCAAAGATATAATCACGTTCTAGGGTTAAAAATATACTAAAAATTAAGGTTTTCTAAAACCCGGGATTGAAAACACCTAACATCTAATACATTATCACACAATTTATTTTTTTCTCTTTTTTTTATTCCTCATTTTCTAAAGTTATCACCAAACTAAAATAAAAAGAGGGGGGGAGTTTAAAAGTCCCGAGAGTGAGATCATTGCATGTTTTAAACTTTTTGTTGAAGGAAGCTCAGTCGAAAAGAAAAAAATGAATATAGTTAGTCAAAAGTTCACATGAAGGGTTCGTCCGCGAGGACTTCGATCGGTTTTACGACGGACGTGTATTGGTAGACGAGTTTCGTCGGCTGCTGACTCGCTGCGGACGCTGAACGTTTGACTTCGGACGTGCTTACGCTCGTACTTGACGATTTGAGCCACTCGTGCCGCATCGCTTCCTCAGGTATAAGCCTCTTATTCACATCCCAACTAAAACCAATATTAAACCAATTTCAAAAAAGAAATTTTGAATTTACCATAAACATTTTGAAATGAAATCAACAAAAAGTTTATCGTTGCATCGTATCGCTGAAGCAAGTGTGAGAGTTCCCGGTTTTCGTTTTCTCCCTTTGCTATTCACATAACTTCTCGGGTTTCCCCTTGAATCTAAAAGAATCAAAAATTAAAAAGAAATAAACAATTTTTTCTATACTGACCGAAAAATAGCCTTTTTCTTGAGGCTTTTAACAAAATATCTTCTGGCGGTACTCCTAATATTTCCATAATGCAAGCAAGCTGCTCAGCTTCATTTTCACCAGGAAATAAAGGATATCCGGTATATAGTTCGGCTAATATGCAACCTTAAAAATTGAGATAAATATAAAAATTTAAAAAAACTAAAAATGTATTTACCTAAACTCCACATGTCGATAGCCGTATTGTAAGGTAGGCCTAATAAAACTTCTGGACTTCGGTAAAACCTCGATTGTATATACGTATACACTCTTTGATGTACATAACAGGAACTGCCAAAATCGATAACTTTTATTGAAGTACTGCCTCTTCTACAGACCAGTATATTTTCCTAAAATCAAAATTTGGATAAAATTTTTTGATTCTGCAACTACTGCACCCATTGTTATAAATTAAAATTAAAATACTTACAGGTTTGAGATCACAGTGAATGATATTCTCTTTATAGAGAAGTTTGAGACATTTGACAAGCGATTGTGCAAATCTCTTGATTAAAGCAATCGAAAAACCTTGGTAGCTGTTTTTCTTGATCAGTTCGTACAGGTTAAGGCTACAAATAATAAATTAAGAAAAGACAACAAAGAATAAAATAAAACTTACTTCATTAACTCAAAAGCAATGCATAAATGGTTTCTGAAATAAAAATAATCAAGCATATGGACTACGTTGTGTGTAGAATCTTGGTCCTTTTTCCGTAGGTGATCCAGAATTTTGACTTCTATCACTGCTTGGTGGTGAAAGCGTTTTTTATTTCTAAAAATTTGAATTTAGATTTTGTCAT
Organism: Orius insidiosus; assembly: GCA_014119065.1. Lineage (NCBI taxonomy): Eukaryota > Metazoa > Arthropoda > Insecta > Hemiptera > Anthocoridae > Orius > Orius insidiosus. The sequence goes on from JACGAQ010000790.1 coordinate 28,698, forward strand.
AATTAATAAAAAAGTTTTACCTAATTATTTTAATGGCGATATATTGGTTTGTTTTATGATCGAACGCTCTGATCACCTGTCCAAAACTACCTTTTCCGATGACTTCGAGAATTTCATATCGGTAACATAAATGATCGTGCACCACCTTATTGTAGCTACCATTGTCGTCGTCGTAGCCTCCATTTTGGCCCTGTGTCATATCACCTTTGATCTTGCATGCTCCTAAACCGAGATACCATATTTCTTCATAGTCGAGTATTTCGGTCCTCTCGTACGCCGTCAGTCTACTCCCATAGTATTTTATTGCCTCTGAAATATAAAAATTACTTCCTTTCCAGCTTTGCTTTGATATATTTACCATTTGGTGTGAGAGGTGTCTTTTCATGATAGTTGTTGTTGTTATTGTTGTTATTGAGAGGTGAAGTATTGTCGTTGAGGTGAGGGAGAAGCGGCGTCGAGTTTGAAGACGAATCAGACTTTGAGGAAGGCTTGCTCGTTGGTTCAGGCTGTTTCGCAAACACCATAGGACGAGGTTTGATCACTTTTTTCAATGGTGGTAACTGAAAAAACAACAATGGAATTATAAAAATAAGAATCAGATGGCTTAGAAGGACAATCTACCATAAATGAGGAAACACGATCATCTTTCCAAAAAACACAAATTCTTTAGGTTTGGGCTAGAAGGTTATCCACCTTCATTCTTCACTTTTTCGGCAAGAATGCCCGTTTTGACCAGCTTTTAGATCGTTTCTCTTGTTTCCTAACTAAAGAAATAACCTTTCCTTAAAAATTTCAGGCATTTAATATACTTTTTTCGGCAATAAAACCCCATTTTAAGCAATTTTTCGGAATTTTTCGGGCAAATAAAACAGATTTTGAGATGTTTTCCTCAGACTTAAGGCAGAGATGGCTTTAGGTGGACATTCTACCGTAAAATGAGGAAGGAAATACAATCATCTTTATTTAAAAAAATGAGAAAAGAAAAGAAGAAAAAAAACACAAATTTTTTAGGTGGTATAGGTAAATTATAACCTAGAGGTTATTCATCAAACTTTTGAGCGCATTCTTCACTTTTTAGGCAAAAAAAAGCACGTTTTGACCTGCTTTTAGATCGTTTCTCTTGTTTCCTAACTAAAGAAACAACCTTTCCTTAAAAATGTCAGGCATTTAATATACTTTTTTGGCAATAAAACCCCATTTTAAGCAGTTTTTCGAATTTTTGGGCAAATAAAACAGATTTTGAGATGTTTTTCTCAGACTTTAGGCAGAGATGGCATTAGGTGGACATTCTACCGTAAAATGAGGAAGGAAATACATCATCTTTCAAAAAAAAAAAAAAAAAAAAAAAAAAAAAAAAAAAAAAAAAAAAAAAAAAAAAAAAAAAAAAAAAACACAAATTTTTTAGGTTAAGTTTATTACCATTAAATGGTATAGGTTAAATAATAACCTAGAAGGTCAGACTTTTGAGCGCTTTCTTCACTTTTTAGGCAAAAAAAGCACGTTTTGACCTGCTTTAAGATCGTTTTTCTTGTTTCCTAACCTAAAAATTTCAGGCATTTAAACTTTTGGGTTTTTTTAAACAATTTTTACTAAGGTTTTTGTTGATTGTGGTAGATATGAATAAAATGAATCATTTGAATATTGAACCATCTGGACAAACGCAAAATAAGTGACATCTTGGACCCCAATCTGACCCTTAGGAAATCAAGAGGGGGAGAAAAAAGGGGGACTTAGGTCCTCATAAATCGATTTGTCTGAACTATGCAGTGAAATGAAGGGTTAAAAATACAACTTACAAGTGGCATCTTTTTTTGTACCCTCTTATTCACTATTCAAAACGCGACTAAATGAATCACAAAGTCGTTTTAAGAATCGTTAATCGCATGCCGGAGACGCAAAAAAGATTGTGACATTTTCCGGATTCCTAGAGGAGTTTTTGGAAAAAATGATGTACGCCGGAAATATTTCGACAAAACACATGTTATATAGCTTTGTTCCAACCGGAGTTTGAAACTCCTGCGCAGAAGGATTTAGACGTCAAAATTGACGTAGTTAGTATCGTTTATCCGTCAAATATGAAGTCATCTGACGTCAAATATGACGCCAAAATCCTTTAACGCATGCTTAATAGTTTTTAAACCAGTTTCAAACTGCGGTTGGAAGAAAGCTTGTGTTTAATTTTAAAATTTTGGGTTCTAAAAATGAGTTTTTTTTAATTAAAAAAAAAGAGATACTAAAATGGATTGAACTTATGAAGCAGAAAAAAAGAACAAAACAGAGGACACGTGATATTGTTTTTTAAAAAAATAATGGAGATAAGCCCAAATCCGTGCGTTCAGAACAAACAATCTCATTGTTTGTATTAAAGCGAATTTACGATCCCGCTTTAAATACGGAAAAAGGTAAATCAATGGCTATTTTATAGACCGGACGAAAATAACGAAAAAAAATCCTTTTTTCTGAATATTGAGAGGGAAAAAATTTTATTACTCTACACTCTGAAAAGTGATTGATTGAGTTTTCACGGAAGCCATCCGTTGCATTACAAATCGCTTTTCTAAAAAACTTGAACAACCCAAACTTTCCAAAAACTAATTGATCAACCTTGAGGGTAAAAAAGTTATCCTGAGTTCGATCATAATAATAAATCTCTACAGTCAATTTTGTTGGGGGAAAAATCAAATATTTATCGTTTTTAATTTTCGTTATTGAAAGACTTTTTTATCCATGTAAACCAATGATGGAGGAAGAAATTGAATGAGTAGAGTGCCTGCGACCTGTCATTTAAAAATTTAAGGCGACGAGTGGCTCAATCTCTTGGGAAACCGTGGAACTTCAGTGAAACAGTTCCGATTTCCCGCTTTACCCATGAAGTCTCTCAAGGGATTAAGTTACAGAAAAAAGGTGATAAAAGGATCTCACCTCCACCATTAGTTCAAATTTGATATGACATAAACCTTTGCGGAAAATACGGGGTCTGGTAGAGCGTTTTACGAAAAAAAGTTAAATGTAAACCCCACTTAAATTAAATCAAAGAATTTGAGGGTGTAGTTTAAAATGCGTTTGGATATACAGGTTGCCCCCAACACAACCGTTCGTTATTTCAAATGAGAACCCATATTTTTTATTTCAGATTCGTAATCTACGCAAAATTTCAAGTTGATTTGACTATATGACCATTTTAACAACATTAAAAAATGTCAAATTTTTGCGTTTTTCGCGCTAAAATCGACATAAGAGACTCATTTTTTTAAAATTCCACTTATTTTGTCTAAGATACTAACTATCACAAATTCAAGCATCTACGCATTCTGCATCATGAAATGTCGTCGCTAACGGCCTTTTTTCAAGTTAGAACCCAAATTCCTTACTTCAGTGCCGTGTGGCCCCCCCCCCCCCGTACACGCGATATATTAAAAAATCCCCATCTAACCATTTTATATCAAATTAGATGGCCCTCGTTAAAAATCAATAAAAACGGAAATTCCACGAAATATTTCATTGAAGACAAAAGTAATAAAAAAGCTATTAAGTCTCGCTCGTGTGCAGGGGACCCCCCTTTAAAAGTAAAACAATCGGAAGAAACTTAAAAAGCAGGCAATTTAATAAAAATCAATATACCTCTTGTTGGGAGCTTTTGGCCGGCATGGCATTTCTGAGTTTATTCTGCGGTGTGGGTTGCGTTTTCGTCACAATATTGTACTTGGCCAAAAAGTCCTTATTCAGGTGGACCCCCCCGGGACTCTGCAACACAAAAAAACAATTAATCAATACACAAGAAAAAAAATCCATACACAAAATTCACAGACGTAAAACATCTCCGAAATTCGATATACCTCTGGGAGGGAAATTTTTTATTTTGGAAGAATAAACGTGAAAGAGATAAGATAAAAAATAATGTATTTATAAGGAGGGAGGGGAATGCATTTGCTCTCTTTTAATCCAGGTTTCATGACGACAAACCTTTTATCTCGTTTTGAATATTCAAACGTACTTGGTCTAAAAAGTTTTCCAGAAAACGATAAATAAAATCTAATTATATCATTTAATTTTTTTTTTCCTGAATCCAACATAGATAGTCAAAAAATAGGCTGGGAAAAACCTATTTATACGATTCTTCATATTTATTTGTCCATTCATCCTCAATAAAAACCAAAACAAACCCACAAAAAAGTTTCGGGAAACGGTCCAAATCGAAAAATAGCATATTTGACTACGGTAGGAATTTCCATGAATCGGGACGCTTAAAAATAGAATAGTGAAGAAAATATAAAAAAATGCGATTTTAGAAAGTTTTTTTGGGGGTCCAATAAAAGAGGTTTTAAATAAAGATTAGGCCTAAATTATAATTAAAAATAACCTACTTTTACCGCACAAAGGGAGTTAATGAAACAAAATTGATTTTTATATATTCAGCGGCAAAAAGGGGAAAAAAAGCATTGATTACCTACTTAAAAAAGAAATAGTTTGAAAAGCTTCCAACAAAAACTTCCTTTAAGAGAAGTAAATTAAAATATAGGAGGGGGAAGTATTGAAGAGGGGAGGTATAAGGGAGGAGAAGTATGACGGAGGGGGAAGTATAAAGGAAGTGTTTTTTTTTTCTAATTTTCTTTATTTGCAGTTTTTTTTTCGAAGTATGTATCCTGGTAGAAATAATGGGATTTTGCCCAAGGGAGGTCCCTCTCGTAACGGGTGGAAGTATGAAATTTCTACCTACCAAAATGATAATTAATGTAAAAACATGATAATTTTACACCAAAAATTCGTAAAAAATATAAGGAGTGATTGGTGAAAATTTGGTGAAAATCGGACCAAAGGTTCGGCCGCAGCGAATTTTTTAAAATTTAAAACAGACATATCTCCGCCATTTTTTCGAAATTTAAAAGTCGCCCTCGTCAGTTTCTTGCTCACCGACTAAAGAAATTTTTGGTGAAAAAAATGCTACGGCCGGCCGGCAACACAGACAAAGTTGAGATCGGTAAAGATCTTCGATTTGACCCTCCGAGGTCTGGAATACCCTTCCCAAAAAGCTAACGTGGAGGGTATCACAAAAACTTCTTTAAGGAAGTTAAAAAAGTGACACTAAACTTATGAAAAACTAGTAGGGAAACCTATTCAAAATTGGATTTTGCATTGAAAAGGTTTCTCACAAAATATTTACGTCAACGGAAAAATATTAAAATGTTTTCTCCACTTTGAAAGAGGTGTAAAAAGTTCGAGGACGAATAAAAATAATTTTTTTTTACTGATTACAACAAATAAACGTATGACGTCATGAAAGGGAACGTGACTTATTTGACAACAATAATAATGATTGAAATGATACACAATTTTTTGGCATTTTATGCGGTATAAAAAGAAAGAAAAGAGTCCCATCCGCCGTTTTCCGCGAGCCGGAATTCACTAATTGTACGCTTTTATAAAATAAATTAAAACAACCTCTCCACGCGTATAAAAATAGACCTTGATTGGGGTTAATGCCTCTCTCTCTCTAGTCCTAAGAGGGCATTTTAACACAATCTCCGGCCACTTCCACAAGTCACTAAAGCGACAGGTTGTTTAAGCATCCCGAAGGGCGAATACAAGACGGAATAAAAGGAACTATCCGATAGAAAGAGAGAAAAAAAAAAGAGGAGCTACGTGCCAAGGCATCGCAAGGTCGTTTATCTCAAGACTCGATAAAGTTCATCAACCAAAACAACGTTTCCAGAAAGCCCTTTTTCATTTTTAATCAAACTTTTACAAATTAACGACCAAACTTCTGCATTAAAGTTTAAATTAAACGTTTGTCATTTAAAAAAAGTTTTATTAAACCTTTCATAATACGAAATATCCAACTTTTTAAACCCTTAGAAATTATACAGAGAAAAAAAAATTTTGTTTGCATTCAATAGAATTGAGAAAAAATTAAATAATCACTCTGAACGCACAAAAAGTAGTGTATGAAAATTTTGTATCATAAATTTTGAGGCATAATTGAGTGGATAAAGCAGTGGTAATCTACAAGTTGGTACGTTTATCTTCTCTAATGGAGAAACTAATTGCGAAAGTCATAGAGGATGGCCTCCTATGAATATTAAAAGGGCACCACCCTTGAAACTTCACCCTTTTTACGCTTCCTTCGCAAATCTCTCACCCCACCAGGAGAATTTTGACCCACTTCATCTTAAAAATTCAACAAGGTCAGATCTTAGATATGAGATTTTCATCAACTTTTTCTTAAAGGTCGCCCTTAATTCGATGGAAATGGTTCGCTTCACACGGAAAAATGAAAGGGAAATCTTTTTAAGCGTGGAACCGCGTGTCTCCTTCAGAAAGAAAAAAAAATCATGGCTAGAATCATTGATTAAATAGTCTTATGATGGAGTGTACATAATGCGGTTCGCCATAATGCATTTGACCATAAAATAGCAGAGATCGCTACCGTTCACCATAAAAAGCTATCGAAAAACTAGGTAGATTGGTGGAAATGAAGTTGAAATGAGGCGCACCGGGTACGAAGGGCGAACTCGACATCGGACAAATTTTTTTAACTTCCTTAAAGAAGTTATTGTGATACCCTCGACGTCGGGTTTTTGGGAAGGGTCCTCCAGTTTTTTTTCATTTTCAGATTCTAGACCTCTTGGTGAATACACCCATATAATTTTTATGTTGAGTTCGCCATTTTTTCCCCTTTAAATACGTAAAAACCGAAACTTTAAAATGCGATTATCTCGAAACTACGTTTTGTTGAGTTCGCCCTTCGTACCCGGAGCGCCTCAAATGTGAAGAGCTGCGTAAACCAATGATAGATAATCAAGGTTGAAAATCCGAATAACCTTTAGGATTGCAGTAAAATCCTTTATGACGTAGAGTTTGAGCACTCTCGCTTACATCACCGGTTTTTATAGTAACCCTTATCAGACAACTAGAACTTTCCCTTTTTTTGGTTCTTGAGTCCATTGGCCACGGAGCTACAACCCGACGTCTATACTTATTAGTCTGAACGATTCTCAAGCATTTTATTTGTCACAGCGAAGGCCTCGATTGTTCCGAGGAAGGTTTTTACGATCCTCTCGATACGCCTACGTTTTTCCACGATCAGGTTTGAAAAACAGCTCGAGAATCTTTAATGAGAGCCGTGCGACGCAAGGACGGAGATTGAAAAGCTCCTACATCCACACCCATCGGTTTGTTAAGAGAAAATAAATTTAAAAAGAGTGAGAGAGAAAGAGTGGAAAAAAACGCAAAGCTTAGAAAATGAGGCTATAAATATCAATTGAGTGACCGTGACTACTGAGTGCGTGGGTTCGCGAAAAGTAAGTAAATCTCACACGGTACTTTTTTTTTTAGAAAAACAATGCGGTATCTAATAGATAGAACGGAATGAGGAAGAAGGATTAAATGATGCCCACACTTTTTTCTAATCGACTCTAAAATGGAAAATTTATTTTTCGCGTGACATTCCGATTGTGTATTTAAAAATAAAAATTTAAATTGATGGAAATTAAGGAGGTATGATGGTTTTTAAGTGAGTTGCTTTGCAAATTTTTCTTTGTTAACAACGGTTTTCGGTTTTTCCCTTCTATCTCGGAAAACGTCGCTCAAAACGAAAAAATGTCTTAAGTAAAAGTTGTAGGTACTAAAATTTACTACATAAAATTTTTATTAGTTTTTTCCGTCAGAGCAATACTTAAGGAGATATTAGGGTTCTTAAGTGAGTTGCTTTGCAAATTTTTCTTTGTTCACAACGGTTTTCGGTTTTTCCCTTCTATCTCGGAAACCGTCGCTCAAAACGAAAAAATGTTCTAAGTAAAAGTTGTAGGTACAAAGATTTTCTACAAAATTTTTTTATTAATTATTTGCGTAAGAGCAATATTTAAGGAGTTATGAGGTACTAATAATCCTACAGAGCCTGTCTGAAAACTTAAAACCTTCATATTTCCTAAATATTGCTCTGACGGAAAAAACCAATAAGATATTTTATGTAGTAAATTTCCGTCGCTACAACTTTTACTTAGAACATTTTTTCGTTTTGAGCGACGGTTTCCAAGATAGAAGGGAAAAACCGAAAACCGTTGCTCACAACGAAAAATGTACAAAGCAACCAACTTAAATCCCTCATATCCCCTTAAAAACAGATTTAAAATAAAGTAAAAGCTGGTAAGCCTCAAAAATTGATATAACGATGAAAGGGGGTCACACCCATTGTGTCACCTGACGATAAAAAATGAGTAAAAAAAAATTTAGGTGAGGATATGACAGTAAAAATTGCCAAGCGTTTTGGCTCATTCCCCTTATTATTTGAAATCGTACATGGAATCAAGAAAGCTTATCATTACAAGTAACATCTGTTGCACATTTCTTGGCTCGGTAGGAAGGACTTGTTTAATAAAGCGTACCAGGAATAGGTCACAAAAAAACCCCAGCGAGTTAATTTTCTTCCAAACAACGGACAGAAAAAACGTTCCAAGTTTAAAAACCTCCGCATTCTCGGTTTTTAATAAAAAGAAGAGGAAGTTTACAAGCCGAAAACGTTCGATAGGAAGTTATTAAACTTCTGTATAAAAGGCCGATAAACTTTCATAATGAAAAAAAAAATTTTTTTTTAGAAAGTGGCAAAATATAGATCGAGATCTCGGTTGTAATTATAGTTCTCTGTAGAGAATCATTTTGTTGGAGTAGACCGGGTTACTATCAGGTCAAGAACCTGCGGAACTCGGGCTACCCCACTCGGCAGACGATATTCTATCAGAGGTCAAACCCATGTCCTCATAAAATAGGCTCGCCGTTTTTGGTCATAAAACGTACATACGCTGAGTCCGGTTTTTAATTTCATGCAGACCTTTAGTCAGCATTTTTCGGGTGGGGGATTAATAATTACCTACTTAAAACGCGTTATTAAATCAGTAATCGGCTCAATTTAGAAACAAAAATGGAAAATATTTCCTCACGTTTATTTAATGTTTAATAAAAAAATAAATAAAATTGTTGACCGACAGTTCATTTAGGCCAGGGTCAACAAGGAAAAGTAAATTTTAGTGCAGTTTAGCAGAAAAAAAAAACGAAACTTCTTTAAAGAGAAGGAACAATATAGGAGGGGGAAGTATAACGGAGGGCAAGTTTAAGGAGGGGGAAGTATAAAGGGGGGGTATAAGGATGGGGAAGTACAAAAGGAGGAACAACTTTAAGCATTTAATCAAATATTCCTTTTTGCAACAAATTTTCAAAAGTTCAATTTTTTACCCCCGAAAAATTTTCCTAGTTATTTTTTCAATTTTTTTTTGTAAAATAAATTTAATTTGCAGTTTTTTCCCCAAAAAATTTTTAAGTTTTTTTTTTTCAAGTATCAAGGTAGAAATAATAGGCTTTCTGCCCAAGGGATGCCTCTCTCGCAAAGGGTGGAATTATCAAATTTCTCCCTACTAAAAAACCCTTTTAAATTTTATGGGCCCAAGCGGAGGCTTTCGCCATATCGCCTTGCCAAATAAAACAACCGTATCACACAAAGGACCTCCATGAGTCATGCTAACGAAATCTGTGAAGACAGTTATAATGCAAGACAATAAAATGAGTTATTGAGAATAAAGAAATATTTGTTTATGCGATGAAAAAGAAAAAGTGACAAATAAACGGTTTTGGTTTATTTAGTAGATCGTATGATGTTGATGGAAATTCCAAATAAGGGAAAACGTCCCTGCATTGTTTATAGTTTTTTTTTATAAAATAACAACGGCTTTGTTTTTTAAACGACGGGTATCAAATATCCAAGGGTTAGATGACTCGCTGTCGATATTTTCAACCTTGTCATTTCTACAAATCAAAAGGGATAAAAAGGATAGCGTGACAAAATCGTTTTGAAAAAGAAGGGGTGAAGATTTTAGATTAACGTTTGATTTCCCATGTCTTTCAATTTTTAAACGATGGTTAAATCGAGACACGGGGGGATTTTAATCGTATTCTTCAGGAAATTGTGATTGACGTTGAAATGCGGGGGTTTTTTCGGCGAATTGGCCGGCTTATCGTTATTCAGTGCCCGCAATGCCTTTTGAATCGCCGGATGAGGAGAATCAACGTCAAGAGAGAAGCCCATCGGTGCTTCTTCGATCGTTTTTTAAATTTACTGGACCCAAGGGTTGAACACGATCGTCACGGACTAAAAACTGCCGCCATTTCCGTCCAATTGTCCCTTATTTTTTTTTTTATCCGTGGAAAACAATGACGATAATGAGATTTACGGTTCCAACATGTAGAAAACAATTCTGACCTCAAAAAAAGTTTTCGTGCATTCGAGTGAAAACTGCAGACAGGAAGAAAATTTAGAAAGTAGATTTCGACCTCAAAATTAGAGGAAAACTGACCTTGCACCTCAATTGCTTTTCCGACTTCAGCATTCCGGACCATCCCAAAATTAAAAAAAAACTTTTTAAATACCGCCCAAGGCGAATGCCGTTAACCGCAATCTCGGTATTTTCAATCTATTGACCTTGGTCTTTCTTCAATGACAAAACTCGCAAAAAGGAAAATATTTTTCCTACGCTTTTTCAAAACATTGTCATTATCGAGATTACGATCATAGAAGCATTATACAATAAAATACCCACACGGTATTAATTGAATATTTTCAACCTAGAAAGAAGTGGAAGATATTTTCTTTTGAAGATAAAAACGATGTGACAGTCGAGGTTCTAAAGCCGATATTCTATTTGTGGGAGCTATTTAGAGCCGTCAACCACACGCATAGAATTCCCGATTAGTCCTTATGGTGCATTTACTCAAAAAGGTTATCGAGAGGTTTACTACCATAACTAGGAAGGAAAAAGGGGAAGGAAATAGATGGAAAAATGTTCGATTTACTTAATTCCTTATGGATTTTATTTTTAAACTCGAATTGGCAAGATCGCAACGAATACAAACGTTCGTCGGCCTTCGGAATTTACTCGCCTCCGATTTGTTTCCTAGTCCGCATTATCTACGATGTTTACTCGCATCTTTTAACATTTTTGTTCCATCGAAATTAGGTCAATTTTCAAAAATAACTTTATTCACAAAAAAATTGGGGCACTAAAAACGAAAATGCTGAGTGACTATAAAACTCCCTAAAAGTTTTAAAAGCTCTGAACTCTTCCACATCAAAAAACGTTTTTCTTGACATAATGATAGGCCTAAAAAAATATTTTTAAAAATAATATTTTTAAGTTTTAAGCCAAATTTTTTATGTTTTGACAACTCATCTTGCCAGAACATTTATAACAGGAGGTATTTATTATAAAAAAGTAAAAAAAACTAAAAGGCCTTTCCCCCTACGTTAAATTACAAAATAATCCCCGTTCGATAAGACAAATATCGGTGGGATGGGAGTAGGACGGACTTTACGAAACGGATGTCAAATTTTAAAATCCGAGTCATTTTTCAAGACATTTTTTTTAGTCAGTAATAATAAAACCCACGATATATATTGTTTTTCGTCCCAAAAAATATTTATTAGTCTAAAAAAGATTTATACTGGGACCAAACCCAAATAGGCTTTTCCTTCCCACCCTTTGGCCCGATTTTCAACGAGGGGTGTTAATTTTAGTCCAAGAAGTTAAGAAAAAAAATTCTTTAGGCTTATTAGAGTTTAATTCCTATCATTACAAACGCGGAAATTCTTAAGATTCGTTCAATTGTGCGATTATTATCTGGCCATCCCTTTTAGAGATATTTCAAGGATTGAGTTAATGGTCCAAAAAGCACCCGAAACCCTTCCCTTCCTAAATAAAAAAAAAAGTTCAAACGCGGAAACTTTCACTCAAAAAAGTCGAAAATATGTCGTAAATAATATCCGAAAATCCATATAAGGAGCTAATATCAAGGGTGGAAAAAAAAAGCTTCCTTAAACTTAGACTAAAATAGTTATTAATAGCCGATAGGGTACGAATTTCAATTAAGTTTAAATAGGCCTTTTTTTAAAATGAAGGACAGTCAGAATTTGGCATTGGTCAATTTTTTAAAAATCAAGTGGGCCGCGTGATTAATAGCGAAAAGGTTTGTGCACTTCAATACTTCCTCGAAACCTACGATCTTAAATATTTTTATTGATAAAATCAATAGTTTATTGAAGGATATTTACGATTTCCTCACGGGCAAAAGGCCAATAAAAAAGACAATTGAAGAGATTAGAGACAGATTGTTTTCTTAAATCCCTCATTGAAAAAAAAGGAAGTAAAAGAGGAAATGAATTTTTTTCCACTGTCATTTGGCATAACTGTAAAAAATCGGATCACGTGGGCGAGGCGTAATTGTAGTCTTTTTTGCATGAAGATGTCATTGACAGCCGTATCAAAAAACTACTTTTTTTTTTATGATATTTGTATCACAGGATGTTATAGTTAAACTTCCTGACCAGAATAAACAGTGGGAAACTATAAACATTTGAGGGTTCTTTAGGGTTTTAAACAGCCGATAAGGGGGGAAGAAATATAAATATTGTATCTACGAGGGTTTTTATCAATATGCACACATGCACTATGTCAAAAAAACTTAAAAAATGTTATTCTGTAGTAATCAATTAAAGAAATGCAGGAAGTATAGCGTAACTAGTGGCATTTAGACCAACATGAATCATATGAAATGACACAGAAGTGAGGAAATTAGTGACCTTTATTTTTATTTCGCTTTAAAAACGAGGTAAAGTGCCTTTTATATATCGGACACAGGTGGATTATCTCACGTTTTAGGCACGCAAAGAAAAATAAAATTCCCTTTTTTTTAATCTCATGAATAGCTTCCTCGTATAAAAGTCTGGGTTATTGGCTTTTCCTCGCTTATATTTTGCTGGCGATCTCGGAAGGTAGGAGTGCCAAAAATCGTTTATTTACTTTTTTTCCAAGAAAAAATTGCAAGGGAAAACAAGGGAAAATTTTTTATAAGAAAAGCATCTTCGTTAATGGTGAGGATCAATAAAAATAATGGATTTCCGCATCTTTGACATGAAATTGACCTTAGTGGTGTTAGCAAGGTCGATAATTCAATTTTTCGAAGGGAAACTAAAACACTTTCAAGATGAATTTCTTCCTGAGTTTATTTTGAAAATGAACTTTCTCAAGAAAGAAAAAAACGTAACAAAATTTTTGTGACTGAAAAATTGGTTAGTAACGGAGTGGCGAAAGAGTTCATTGTCAATGACGAAGAATGGGATAATGATGTCACAAAAAAGGAGTCGACAATCCGATTGAAAGACATGAGCAAGCTTCCTCTGAAAATCCTTTCCAATCAAAAAGGAGTTCGTCATATTTTAGCACCTGTTTTGTTTTTCGAAATGTTTCAAAAGAAAACATTTTCGTCGAAAACAGTGATGTAACAAAACATAAAATCTGTGACTAATCTGCGTATTGACACCTGTGCTGGAGTGTATTTCATGAGATAAGAAAGTGTGCCGACCTTGCTTTTCGATGCACATTTTAAAAAGGGCTGAAATGCGATACCTGAAAGTGCTGATCCTTAAAAATGCCAGAGGTCTCTCGAAAACGGGGAACACTGCACAAAAGATCACCGACAAAAGGCCTGGGATGTAAATGAACGAGAGAAAAAAAGAAAGAAGTGCCAAATAAGTCTTGGCCGAAATTCACTGGGCCTATTTTACAGACGAGTATTGGGGAAACCTATGTTTAGATGAGGTTGAAGACCCGGGCAGCAGATGGGAGAGACGGAGATTAAAAAAACTGGTCAATTAAGCAGGTGGTTTCGAAAGCTACTCGGGTCAAAACACAAAAACTTTTTCACTTAAAAAATATTTTAAAAATTATATTTTAAGAACAAAAAGGGTGGGAACTTACCGAGACTGTACTAGCCAAAGACAATAGGCCGCAGGTAGCCATGAAGTCGGTCCTCAACTTAAAAGAAGCAGACAACGACTGCTGGATAAAACTAGCGGGAGGCCCGAACCCTGTATTGTATGGAGAGGGGAAGTGCTAACGGACTGAAGAGAGAAGGAATAGAAGGAAAAAAAATAAATAAAAAAGAAGAGAGGGGGTAGAGTCCAGCTGACGTCACATACCTCCCTGAGTCACATGCAGGCTTCAGTCCGTCTGTTATGTAAAAACCCCAAATACCCTCAAGAATTTTCCGTAGGCGAAATTTTATGAAAATTTTTATACGTTTTTCGACCTTTTTACCTTTTTTGGACGACATTGGACGAAAGAGAAAGTGTATCAAAATGCAAATTGTCTTTATTATTAAACTCGATACGTCCTTGTTCACATTAGTTGCCAAGAGGACTAATTAGGCAGATGTTTATTTTCACATAATCTAACAAATGACTTTTGCCTAGGCCATTTACTATATTCAAAACGCCAAATTTAAAATTCCGATCCCCAGTCTCTAAATAAAGAGCTCAGGAGTAGTCGAACAAAATTTTCTATATTTAGGACGAAAACAAAATTCTCATGGGATTTTAGAGTTTTATTGATCTCATCAAGAGGAATCCTATAATAGATTTTGGGAATATAACACCGATTTTAGGTTTTTTTTTTGGGTACTTGGCCAAGAAAAACCCGTTCAAACTCGATTTATAAGTGTTTTTCTGAATTTGGGGCCAAAAAACCCCTTTTTAACCCGACTTTCTGGTGTTTTCTAATTTACTTGTTTTTGGGCGTTTAACACCGAATTTTTAGACGTTTTTTTTCGATACTTGGGCCAAGAAAAAACCCGTTCAAACTCGATTTATCAGTTTTTTTCTGAATTTGGGGCCAAAAAATCCCTTTTTAACCCGACCTTTTATTGTTTTTCTCGATTACTTGTTTTTAGGCGTTCAACACCGAATTTTTAGACGTTTTTTTTCGATACTTTGGCCAGAAACACCCGTGAAACTCGATTTTAAGCGTTTTTCTGAATTTGGGGCCAAAAAAAACCCCTTTTCAACCCGACTTTCTGGTGTTTCTCGATTTACTTGTTTTTGGGCGTTTAACACCGAATTTTTAGAAGTTTTTTTCGATACTTTGGCCAAGAAAACCCGTTTAAACTCTATTTTAAGTATTTTTCTGAACTAGGGGCCCAAAAAAACCATTTTACCCCAACTTTCTTGTGTTTTTCTCGATTTTTTGGCAAAGAAAACATACGCTCTGTACCTTTGGTACAAAACCGTGTCGTCTTTTTTTTTTGGAAGTTTTGGTGGACTGGCAGCTGCAATATTTTTAAGTGAGAAATTTAAAATCATTAATTTTCTCTCATTTGGGGACCAAGTAGGGCAATCTGGAAAACTAGATTTTCTTAAAATAAAAATCGTGTTTAATTATGACGTTTTTTTATTGGCTCCTTTTTAAACGAAAAGGGACCGCCATTATTAACGGGGGTTTAGTTGTTAAAATAATGTCAGCATTTTGTTGGCCTTAATTAAGGCTCAATTTAAGACGGAACGTTACCGAGTTGATTCATCCCGGGCCGAGTTGATTCATCCCGGGAGACCGTTATTATTGATATTCGATAAATTTTAAAATCGTTGTGAAATATTAGGGATCTTTTTTTAGTGGGCGTCTATAGGGGACGTTCGCCTCAAACGTGTACGAACAGGTACGAGTGAATCATCGTTCATTTAAATTCGCAGTCTTGCCTTCAAAACAAAGTCGATTTCTTTTAAACGTCTCATCGCAGGATCCGCCTTTCCCGTTAGACCGTTCTTACGCAATTCTCGTCTTGAAATAATAAGGTATCCTCCTCTTCAATACCAGACGACATTGTGAAATTAGGCCAAGATTTTTCTTGTTTTTCTGACACGAAAAAAAATTGTTTTCTCAAAAAAAGCAGTCTTGTGCATTTTTTTCAAGGGTAAAACGAGGGAAAACACCGTTCAACATAACGCATTCACCTAAAGTAGTTGAAAAAATCTGTAGTCCACCATAATGCGTTTCGGCATAATGAATTGAACATAAAGCTCTAAAAGTTCAAAATTTGGAGCATAATTTCAACATAAAGCGTTTCGCCATAAACGACTTTTTCAATAAATGCAAGTCGACATAAAAAAAGTCACCATAACGCTTCTCACTATAAAAGCCTCACTTAAACTTTTCGTTTCGCCATAAAACTGTTTCGTTTGGGATAATACATCACCAAAACTAGGGACAGCGAAAGGGCAAGCCATTTTCGCTTTAAAACGCGATTGGCGAAGCGACAAAAATTCAAAACTGACAGTTCACCATAACATAAAGCATCTCACCATAAACAAGAAAAGCAAGCAGGCGGCCAATGGGAGAAGCTCGTTTTATGACAAGGGGGTGATTTTTTCCTCTCGCGAGGATGGCGAATTGCATTTTGCGAACTCATGTTTTAAGGTTTTTGTCATTTCGCCATAATCACGTTTTAACGGCGAAAATCGGATTGCCTTTGGCTGTCCCTAGTTTATGGCGAGATGTATTATGCCCAAACGACAGAACCAGTTTTATGGCGAAACGACAAATTCTTTAAATTGAAAGTTTTCTTTATGTTCAACTGCGTTATGTTGAAACGACAAGTGTTTTTATCTCTGGTGAGATGAATTATGTTGAAATGCATTATGGTGGAACGTTTTCGACTACTTTGTCGAGTTTGCAGATATTTTATGGTGAACGGTAACTCCGATTTATGCTATTTTATGGTTAAATGCAATATGTCGACACGTATGCACTCATAAAGCACATCTAAGCTTAGGAAAAACATCAAAAACTGCAGAGAAGATCCTTTCACAAAGACAGCTACAATAAATTCTCTTTGTAGATTTAGAAATTGATCGAAGGCCTTTTATTTGCGCAGGAGAAGATCTAAAGTCTTTCGATTATATCAATCAGAACAACAAAATTAAAAATAACGTTCTGACGAACTTAATCTTATTTTTAGAATGAAAAACGTGAAGTCGCGTGTTCAAAAGACACACACGTACTGACACGTGAAATCAAGGGATTTTTCGAAGGGTTTCCTTGTCAGCCTTTTAAATGATTTGCAATACGTAACACTTTTTTTTTCACTTTTCTTTTTATGGAAATGTTTAACCAAAAAAAATTAGGTTATAAATTTTTGTTTATCTCACGTTCTATTTTAGCAACTAGGAAAAATTTAAAAAAAAAACAGCAGAAAATATGATTAAGTTGAATAGTGGAAGTAAGAAAAACAAGCTAAGGAAATTGTATTTCCGATCCGATAAATTTCCAGAATTCAGGAAATTTCCGTTCGCTCTCCAACCACTATCGATTCTCTCGGTTAAACGTCTTGAAATTAATCCGGAGGTTTATTGTAGAATAAATAAATCTTAAATCTATATAGGTTGTAAATAAAAGGTTGCGTGCCCGGGTGCACTTAGTAGGTAAAAGTGGTGAAGGGTTTTTGTCCCACCAGAAATGCGTGACTGGAAACATGCATACGACCGAAAAAAAGGATGAGGGAGACTAAATACCTCGGGCACTGATCATATTGTGGGATAGAGGTCGCCACACGGCTGCAGGGCCCGACGAAACCGCGCTCTGACGGAAAAAAAACAGTTACGAAACGAGAACGCAATTAACGGTACGAAACGGACGCGTGTGTTAAGTCTTCTGTTTTTTTAAAACGTGTTCTTGTGCTGATTTACGAATATAAAATACGAATCTTTATGTAAAAACGAAACTCTAAAAATAATCTTACCGCAGTCATTTCATTTAATGTATGAACCCTACATTTGGGGGCTCGTCCGAACCGTAAACATCGCGAGTGACGCGTGTTTTTTTTGTTTCTGTCTCGGTAAGACTTTTGTTTTTGAAGTTGATCTTGGCTTTAAGCGCGAAATGCCTCGACGTAATAACACGATTGACGACGAAAGAGAGAAAAAACTCCGGAAATTCGGTTTAACGACGTGTGCGACGCCATCCTTCATTTTCTGGACGACGACATGACTCTTCGAAATTTCGTCGCCTCGTTTGAAGAAACCGCGACCATTTGTAAGTGGACGATGTCAAAAATTTTATTATGAAGAGAAAACTTAAGGGCTCAGCCCTTATGTTTATAAATCAGAAACTGGCCTTACGACGTTCAAGGCTTTGAAATTGGCCTTCCCATGAATTTGACCGGTATTGAATGGAGCCGAAATTCATCAATTTTATCGATTCCCGTAAAACCAATGATGAGACTGTACGCAATATTTTTATCGCATTCGCGAGATCGCAACAGGGGGAACGTCGATGACTTTTCGCTTTTCTCCTACGTCATAAAGGGACTTCCCGATAACGCAAATAAGACTGTCTTATACGGCGCAACGACGATTGACGACTTTAAAGAAAAATTGAAAATCTACGAAGATATTTTGAAGCAGAATTCTCCAAACGATTCTAACCACGAAAGACCCGAAAAACCGACTCTAATTCTACGAATACGGATCGCAAAACAAGCAAAGCTGCCGTTTTGCGGATTGCGGAACCACTCGTCTGAAAATTGCGATTCAAAAGGTAAAATCAAATGCTTCAACTGTAATAAGTTTGAAGGACATATCTCACGGGATTGTCCATTGAAAATGAAACAAACAAGAAGAACGATCGCCTTCTGTGACCTGCCTTCATGCCCCGCCGGTACGTCCTTTGTCGGTAAAAACGAGTGTTACACCAAAAATCGAGGAAACGGCCAAAAGCCGTATAGTAGGGTGATAACGCTCAACACCCGTTTTTGGGAGTAACTCAAAAACCCGATGAAATGGACTTTTATAGACCAGGAAATCGAGGAAATTTGATCAAATCTCTGGGTAGGATAGTTAACGGAAGAATGGTAAAACGGGTGTTTTACACCAAAACATGTGGAAACGGCCCGTATAGTAGGGTGCTATACGCTCAACACCCGTTTTTGGGTTGCTGATAACTCAAAAACCCGATGAAATGGACTTTTCTAGACCAGGAAATCGAGGAAAATGGATCAAATCTCGGGGTAGGGTGGTTAACGGAAGAATGGTAAAACGGGTGTTTACACCAAAACATCGAGGAAAACGGCCAAAAAGCCGTATTGTAGGGTACGAAATGCTGCACACCCGTTTTTGGGTGTTGATAGCTCAAAAACCCGAAGAAATGGACTTTTCTAGACCAGGAAATCGAGGAAAATGGCCGAAATCTCGGTGCTAGGATCTGCTAGGACTTTTCCCTCAAATCGGGTCAACTGGCCGTCCTCTAAGAGATCTGGGGACAACGGGAACGGGAGAAACAGTATGAAGTTTTAGATAATATGCCTAGTACATTTCATCCAGTCTTCTTTGAAATGAAAACTAAATTCTTGAATAACCGTTGAAAATGAGCGAAAAATGTAAGTTATGTAAACGTCAGGGGAATGAAAGATGTAAACTTTTGACGGTAAAAAGGCGTGCGTGAGATCGATTCGGAACTATCAGTGCGAACCTCTACGTCTCGGGAGCCTTTTTATCGTTTTTTTCGGAATGGGAAAAACCAGGTGAGTCGTTTATGCTTACTCCGCCCGCGCCTTTTAAAACATTTCGTGACTAAAAAAATAGATTGAGATGTCGCAACCTTCCGGGTTTGAACTTCCGCGCGATTTTTCGTTTTATCGAGAGGCACCGAAATTATTCCGCCTCGACGAATCCCGAAGGAGAAGGTCGATTTGACATCTCGAGAGAGTTTCAATTAACTATCATCTATCCTTGCTCTCTCCGTTCAATCTAAGATCAAACATTTTAAAAATAAAACTATTTTATTACGTTTTATTTTAAAACGGATTTATTCCCGGGAGCAACGTTTCAAACAAAGGTTGAAATGTTCAAAAAGAAAAAAATATATTTTGAAATTACGTTAACATCACGTAATATCCCAACACCAATTCAATTTACACAGAATCTCATTAAATAAGATATTTCAATATTGAAACAGGCCTATTGATTTACGCAATATCGACCAAAATTGGTTAGTTACGCACAAAAAACGTTTAAAAAGAAATTAAAATTGATACTCTTTTTAATATAAAATGAGGAAAATACACTTTAAGGTATGTCAAGGGTGGGCCGAAAATTCTTCAAAGGGTTCAAAGAATTTCGTGGAAAATTCCGGAGTTTCTCAACACAAGGAACTTATTGAAGAAAGCGACGTGCCATTTTTACCAGAAAACATTTGAAACCCTCAGTATCCGAATCAAGGAAACCCCAAAAGGGAAATTTAAATGCATCGGAGCGGGTATACGATAAAATTCGACATCTGGGGCCAATCTTTTCATTCGAAAAAAAAAATCGCGACAACTCACATGCGAAACTCAGATAAACATTCTTTAGCGAAAACGCAATCACGATTCTATATTTTTAAAACGCGGATTATCCGAGAAAAAAAGTCAGCGAAATGGAAATTTTATTTCAGATAAAGAACACAATAAAAACCGAAGTTATAATAAATCAGAATATTCTACAGCATTGAAAAATCTTTTCTAATGAATATAAATAAGGCGACTTGAAAAACGTCGATGAACCTATTTTAGTGATATATGAGGAGGAAAAATACAAGGAAGTAAACGTCAAATCGATGTACAAATGACACGCAATAAAAACAAGATTTTTAGGTCATATCGTGTCGGATTTTTGACACATATGGGATCACCGTATTCGAGGTAACACCCACTCGTTTGACTAATTCCTTTGTCCCGAATTACTGTATCATTAGCATCGAAATTTTAAATTGTTTTCATTACATTTGAAACTATTTTTTTTTTCTTCCTAGAAGAATCTTCCCACTACGGGCATAATTGCGCAAGGTGATACTCAAGATCAACGACCGAACGTAAATGTTTCTATGACGAATCGGAAAAAAACTGAATGATCTAAATAGACGTTTACCTTTATTGGATTTTAATCCGACAATAAAAATGCTCCGGTTTAAAGACCTCGGGGAGGTTCAAGGATTCTGTGTTAGAAATATGGAATTTAAAAACTTTTTTTTTCCAATGAGATATGTGGAAAGAATCTTTCTACCAATAATAAAGCGGCGTCGCTGCTGGGTTCCTGAGTTCGTTGAAAAAAGGATGAAAAAAAAAAATTGAGGTAAAATTTTGAAACACCAGAAAAATGATGAGAGTACTGACCAGTACAGTTTTGTCACAAAATCAAAAAAAAAAAAAAAAAAAAAAAAAACTTTTTTTTTCAGGTTCCTAAAGATAAATTTCCAAAAACCATCTGTAGAGGTATTACAGGAAGATTTACAAAATACTAGTTTGAAGAGCTTCCAACGAAAACTTCCTTCAAGAGAAGTAAAAATATAGGATGGGGAAGTATAACGGCGGAGAAGTATTAGAAAGGGGAAGTATAACGGAGGGAGAAGTACAAAGGAGGGGAAGTATATCGGAGGGGGAGGTATAAGGGAGACGAAGTATAACGGAGGGGAAGTATAACAGAGAGGAAGTATAACGGAGGGGACGTATAACAGAGAGGAAGTGCAACGGAGGGGGAAGTGTAGCTAAGGGAGTTTTTCTTTTTGAAAAATGTTATAAGTTTTTATTTATTTATTTTTTTCAAAAAAGTTTTTAAGTTTTTATTTTCGAAAATTTTTCTAAGTATCAAGGCAGAAATTATGAGATTTTTGGCAAAGGGAGGTCCCTCTCATGTAAGTTTTGACCAGCCGTTTGGTCACAAAATCAAGAAAAACTTGCTTTTTCAGGGTCCTAAAGATACATTTCCAAAAACCATCAGTCGAGGGTATGACAGGAAGATTCACAAAAAATACCTTAAAAAAAGCTCAGGAGAATTGGAATATAAGATTGGAAGCCATACAGCGTATTACAACAGGATAGACATCCGCCCAAACGTGGAAAAAAAAAAGAAAAAAAATTTCACCTTCAAACAGAATTCTTACCTCGCCATGGATCTCTTAAAACGTGATTTAACTGAATTATACCACGAATATGATTTTAAAAAATCCTCCATTAGCTTACCTGCAACAAAAAAGAAAAAATAATGAATTTTTAAATCTAAAAAGCGCATTTTTTATACAGTGCGAAAGGGTAAAAAGCGATTTTTTTTTCTCTTAATTGAGATACTTGAAGAGTTCTTTACAGCATATATTAAGTTAATTAAGCCCTTTGATCCTCTTGGCTAGCGTAGTGCGTTTAATTAACTTTGATGACTAAAGATTCGTTGATTCCGACTATTCTAAAACCAAAATAGATAACATCCTGAAAATTCAAAGCTAAAGTCAGGGAAAAAAATTAAGACCCTAAAAAAGGATTTCTGATATTTGAATCGAGGAAACTCGTTATTTCCCTAGCTTCACCTTGAAAAGAACCTTTCCAAACTTAGAACAAAAACTCCTTGTTAAAGGAAAAGATCAAAGTCGTGGCATTCGTCTTTCTTAGGAGGCTTTACATGCGTAAAAAGTCGAAATCCGGCGATGATCTCACGTACGCAATTTTAATATCGTGATTTCCTATTTCTTTAATCACAACAAGTGGAGCTTTAAAAACGAGGTCATTTAACTAAATTCAGGAGTTAATAATCCATGTTAATCTATTTCGTACGAGTAAACTATAATACAAACTAAACTAACTCGCTTATACTCCCACTAAAGTTGACGAAAGTAAAACAAAGTTCGCAAATCCTAATTTTCACCTCAAATAAAGTTTTTCCACTTAAAAAACCTAATTCTAAAAGCCAAGTTACACAAGTTCTCTTTATGGCTGTCAAAATTTTTCATTAATATTTAACAATTTTCAATAGTAAGTAACAAGCATATACGTTTTAATACAATTGAGGCGCTCCGGGTACGAAGGGCGAACTCGACATCGGACAAATTTTTTTAACTTCCTTAAAGAAGTTATTGTGATACCTTCGGGGATGGGTCTTCCAGTTTTTTTTCATTTTCAGATTCTAGACCTCTTGGTGAATACATCCATATAATTTTTATGTTGAGTTCGCCATTTTTTCCCCTTTAAATACGTAAAAACCGAAACTTTAAAATGCGAATATCTCGAAACTACGTTTTGTTGAGTTCGCCCTTCGTACCCGGAGCGCCTCAATTATAGAAATAGGTCATTTTAATAACTCCTTTTTTATACCAAAATAAAATGACTTCCTTTTCCTTGCATTAATCCTACGTCCTTAATAAAAAAGACCTTTATTAAAAAACAATTTAATAAAGAAAAAAAGTAAAGAAAATGATTTTTTATAGAACATTAAAGTCCCACTTCGAATTCAATGAAAAGGTAAACATTTCTACCCGAGTTTTAAAACTGTGTAGGTAGATTTAATTTTTTTTATTATAATTGATTGAGACTTTATTGGTTTATTTAGTTTTAAAGTCGTATACTCTGGATTTTTTATGCAAAAAAAAATTATTTTCATGAAAGTTTTATCTCTCATGTCGAAAAATAAAAGGGTAGATTCATTATTCAGGCAAGCAGAAAAAAAAACTTTAACAATGTTTGTTCAAATCATTTTTTAAAATTAGATTTATGATTTTAATATTGTTTTATTAAAAAAATTAACTAAACAAGCATGCTGTCAATTGGAAGGCATTAATTATTGAAGGATGAAAAAATATTTATCGAGGCTTCCTCCAAAGAAGAGAAATCAGATAAAAATCCCCTTCGTTTCAGGAAGTTTCGGGGAAAAAAAGGACGTTTTTGGACGTTCGTCGCCCTTCTTTTTTTATTGACCGTAACCGTAAATCTTAAGATCTCGCCGATAGACACGTCTCTTCCATGTGGGCTTCAAGGCTTATTTTTACAATCTTCCAATAAACTTTTCAGAATTTTTTTTTCATTAACGTCGGGTTAATAAAATGATGGAATAACGTCATTTCAGGGTTGTTAATGTAGAGAAGGGTTTGGATTGAAAATTCATTGGTTTTGTCACATAAATCCCGGATTGTAATATCCAGGTTGTATCTTATTCAACGCATGCGTGTTCACCACATAAAAACCCCGCAAAAAAGTCCTTTTTCCAAGTATTGTGATTTCTTCTTTTGTTTCCCACATCAAGCTTTTCGCCCGAAAGACTTCCGACGTTTGAACTATCCGTGACAATAAATAAAAGAAAAAAAACGGAGAAAAGCGTCGAGGACAAAATGGAAATCTGGTTTTCAAATACAATACGAGAAAAGATTTGAAGGACGTTTAGGGCGTTTTTTAAATAAATAATATGTAAAACTATATATAGACGTGTAAAAACCGGTTGATTTTGTTGTAAATTGTCAGCTGGTTCATTGGAAATTGCGTCATAACGCACGAGACTCGGTTAATAGGGCTCTTGCGCAAAACTCGAAAGTCCTTCGATAAATTGGAAAATCCTTTGTTTTGAAATAAAAAGGGACGTTGAGATTTCGAGGGAAGAAGCTTTCCGGTCTTCAGATACGAAAAAAAATCGCCAAAATGAAGAGAATTTTTTTTTTCTCCATAGACTTGACAAGTTCAAGTTCGAAAGGGAGAGGCTGATCTAAATTTACAAGATGTAGCTCGCGATTTTAAACTAATCGCTCTCTTCCTGCTTTCTCTAAATTTCCATCGTTCAAAATATAAAAACAAACTTTTGGAATCGCCGTAAATGCTTCAAGGACTATAGATTTAGGCGACCGACATTTCCAACTGTGCGATATTGATTTTCATGTTGACACAAAACTAGTGATTTCCCATCGGTATTAATTAACCAGAATGATATTTGTGTATATGATTGTTCAACGCATTTTTCATCCCCAAAATTTAACAAGTTATCAATTACGTGATATATTGATAGTTTTTATAAATAATTATTTTGGTTTATTTAATCAAGAAAGACAATGAAAATTATTTTAAAACGTGCTCATAATCTAATGATAAAAATTAGAGATGGATATAACAAGTAATCACTTGACCCAACGCGTGGCCAATTATAACTTTGAGATAAGTTAGGAAGAGGCTGGTACAAATAATTTTATTTTTTATTAGATAATAACGCAGACTAAAGAGGGCTTAGTTCAAGGATGAATCACAAATTTTTTAGATAAATTTTTTTAATATCGAAAAGGGAAGAAAAACTTTTAGCTTCCTTTAGTTTTAAACGATCAATCACTTGTTGATTAAATCAAAGGGCCGTAGACGTGATTTAGTGAAGTTGAGGATCGTTTCCGCGGTCTTCTATGTCCTTTTACATTCTTTGTTCCTCTTTTGACCCGCTAGCCCATTGACTTTATAAACCAATTATCCGAGTTCCGGGTGCTTCCATTACGTTATTAATTTAATTAAACCAATTAAAATTCTAGAATGCGAAATTCCTGGAGATTCTGGACACTGTAGACTATATACAATGACCCGAATTTTGATTAAATCTTCAAAGCTTGAAAAAATGATAAATCATCCCTACTTCTAGCGTTTCTGAAACTTATGATCGATCGAGACATGTTTGAATGCAAGGGTACGTTTTAACAGTTAATACGGCGGCGTTTTTTCTTTGAAGTTATGCTCCAATTTTGGGAAAAAACTATTGTTTTTAAAAATTTTATTCTTCTAAATTCCTTAAGGAGGTATGATTTTTAAGTGAGTTGCTTTGAAAATTTTTCGTTGTTAACATCGGTTTCGGTTTTTCCCTTCCATCTCGGAAACCGTCTCTCAAAACGAAAAAATGTCCTAAGTAAAAGTTGTAGGAACTAAAATTTGCTACATAAAATATTTTATTAGTTTTTTCCGTCAGAGCAATACGTTAGGAGATATGGAAGTATTAAGTTGGTTGCTTTGCAAATTTTTCGTTGTTAACAACGGTTTTTGGGTTTTCCTTCTATCTAGGAAACCGTCGCTCAAAACGAAAAAACGTCCTAAGTAAAAGTCGTAGCTACAAAAATTTCCTACAAAAAAGACTTCATTAGTTTTTTTGTCAGAGCAATACTTCAGGAGATATGAGGGTTCTTAAGTGAGTTGCTTTGCAAATTTTTCATTGTGAGCAACGGTTTTCGGTTTTTCCATTCTATCTCGGAAACCGTCGCTCAAAACGAACAAATGTCCTAAGTAAAAGTTTTAGGTACAAAATTTCCTACAAAAATTTTTTTATTATTATTTGCGTAAGAGCAATATTTAAGGAGTTATGAGGTTAAAACTAATAATCCTACAGAGCCTGTCTGAAAACTTAAAACCTTCATATCTCCTAAAATATTGCTCTGACGGAAAAAACCAATAAGATATTTTATGTAGTAAATTTCCGTAGCTACAACTTTCACTTAGGACATTTTTTCGTTTTGAGCGACAGTTTCCAAGATAGAAGGGAAAAACCGAAAATCGTTGCTCACAACGATAAATGTACAAAGCAACCAACTTAAAACCCTCATATCCCCTTAAAGAAGTTATTGTCGGGTTTTTAGGGAAGGGTCTTCCAGACCCCGGAGGGTCAAATCCAATATTGATCTTTACCGATCTCATCACTGTCTGTGGTGCCGGGCGGCCGTAGCTTTTTTCCGGAAAAAAAAACTTAAAAAATTTAAAAAAAAACACACAATAGAAAATTTTTCAAAAAAACTTCTCGCTATACTCCGTTATACTTCGTAATACTTCCCCTCCTTTATACTTCCTCTCTTTAATAATTCCGCTTTCTATATTTGATTTTAACTTCCTAAAAACGTTATTGTGAAACCCTCCACGTCGGGTTTTAGGGAATGGGTCTTCCAGACCCCTGAGGGTCAAATCGAATATTTTAAATTCCGATCCTCACCATCCACCGTATTCTAAAAAAAAAGGATTATTTCATAATTGAAGGAACCCAAAAAATTCCTGATCAGTCAAAGAGCTCTAAAGCTTTTTTCCGCGTAAAACGTTTCCAGATCAGCTCACTGAACTGGAAAATGTGAAAATGACTTCATTTTTACAAATCCCAATGTTGCTAATTTTTTAAAGGCATTTTTTATTTCCTTATTACCAACATTTTGACAAAAAGACTTTTTATAGGTATCGATCCGTTTATAATTTATGGTTCCATTATGTTAATTTTTTTTAGTCATTCAAGGATTAATTTTATTTTAGACTGACATTATTTAACGACTTAACATTCCAAGTACTTCCCTTTTCCATACGCCTTCATAAATATGCATTGCTCAGATATTTTTTCTGATTAAGGCGAAGACAGACTAAATATTTTGATCTGATATTTATATCGTTTATAAATAGAAACATTATCGGATTTTACTACGACTGATGAAGATAACTTAGGCATTTTGAGAAGTGATATATTAATTTTAAAAAATGTGTCGCTAATGAAAAACGAAAGGTACCTTGTTCCTGACCTTTAGACCTCCCACGGGATATCTAGTTACAAAAAATAAATAAAAATTTTTTTTTTTGTGAGGGTTCAACTTTTTTCTTTTATCCAGGTCCTTCAGGCATTCGACCCAAAGAGTAAAAAGACGAAGGGATTGAAAAAGTAATAACTTTTTTTTAACGAATTCTCTTTTTTTCAGACAATTTTCCCCTGAATATTTTCTCTTCATAATTATACTATTTTTGAAAAGTTGTTAATTTAAATAATTGATGTGTCCTTGATTTACAACATTTGAAAAACAAAACGCTCTACTTAATTACTATTTCGCATGTTGGAAAGCCTTACCCTTCCGCGCCAATATCCCTTGATTTGTTGAGGCAAACGAGTTTTGAGCGCCCAACCCGCCCTTGAATCGTAAAAGGGCACATTTTAATCAACGCTATGATTCATAAATGCGCTTTTTTAAATAAAACAACAAGGGGAGAAAAAAATAACTTACGAAAAAAATTGGGTTGAAACTTTTAACGTTGAATATGTGTTTCTGCATTAAAAAATTCAGGGAGCAAAATAGAAAATTCAATAAAGAACTCTCTAAAGGAAAATTTTTTACCTTTTTAATAATTCTATGTTTTGTTTTAGCTAAATGAAAGCAAACTGAAATTATTAATAGTTAATTATGTAAATGCCTGAAATAAAAGTTCTTTTTCTTCTGAGGATCATTAGGGAGAATACAAATTAAGAAAAAATTATCACCTTATTTTTTCCATTGAGGTTGGACCACTGGGCAAATTAAACCACACAAACCAAATTTGCAAAAGTTAAAGAAAAACATCGCTTGATTCAAAAACAGAAAATTAATTTTTTTTAATACGCAAAAAATTTAAATACCTTTCTTTCCATTTTATTCAAGGGTTAGTACGGATTTTAGTGAAAAGTGATGAAGAAAATAGTTTCAGATAAGGCAGAAAGGATTAAGGAAAATTAAATAATAAGATTAAGTATCAGAAATGTAAACATTAGGGAACTTTGATTAAAATTACAAAATTATTTGGCGAATCTAGAGAAAATTGGTGAGTAGCAAAAACGACGGAACATATAAAAAAAATAGGATGAACGAAAATCAATCTAACACCCACAATTCTACGAAAAAAGGGGTCTCCCAATTCCCAGTAAAAGGAAGTTTCTCGGGAAACCGCCCGACAATCCAGAAGCATTCTCGGAAACGAGAAAAACCTTTCAAAAATCCTTTATAATTGTGTTTTTTGGACGAAAAAAAAAAAAATATTACTCCAAAAATCAATAAAGTTTTAGGACAATGAACACAGAAAATGCACAAATCCATGAAAAATCAGTTTTGAAATAAAAGCACTAGTTGAAGAGCTTCCAACGAAAACTTCCTTAAAGATAAGTAAAAATATAGGAAGGGGAAGTATGAAGGAGGGGAAGTATTTCGGAGGGGGAAGTATAAAGGGCGTGGAGAGTATCACAATAATTCTTTAAGGACGTTAAAAATCGAGAGGAACGACTGGAAATACTGGATTTATTGGACAAAATATCGAAAGGTTGTTTTTCTGACCAATAATCAAGGAAAATGCTTCAAAATGGTTGAATTCCGATGTTGAAAGGCATTTTTGGTTCGATTGGTACACTAATTTTTACATCGCTTTTTGTTGAAGTTTACAATCGAATTGATGAAGTTAATAGATTTGAGAATAGATTAATTGGTAACCTAAAAAAGGGCGAATTAAAATCAGTTTCCTTCTACGAACAGGGTCAAAAACCGGCGATATTCACGCATCAAGTGCCCCGTGGAAGCCTTCGCACGTGTGTACACAACCTTCCCCTCTTTATTAAAACCTAATTCGTCTTTTAAAACAACTTTTTCCGTATAAACAAACGAATCATAGACGGATAATAGGAAGTTTTACCGATTTATAAAAAGCCTTTATATAAAATGTCGCTATCATAAACGTTGACCTTCTTAGCGTAAATTGATCTGGACGCGCCTCGCCCGATGAGGCTCTTTCATCAAAAAAAAAACCTGCGGAGATTGTTTCTTCCAAGCATGTATTTAAGACCTTGCTTTAATAGTCAAGGAGTCTAATATTGTTTATGTCCGGATTTCTAATGCGTACCTAAAAAGGTTAATTATCGTTCGAACTGTTATTTCCGTATCACATGCGATTTATAATTTTCTCCACGCGTTCATTAACAAAATAAGTGAATACGACAGAATAAAATTCGTAATTGTTGAGATCCTGTTAAGACCTACATACTATATTCACGAACAAGTGACATTTAAGAAAACAATCCTTTTTTTGGCCGGGGTTCTTTATATTGGAATTCTTTAGATTAGTCTCTAAGCTTTGCGACTCGATTTCAAAAAAACCAAACTTTCAAGTCGCAAAAAAAAATTCAAAGAAAGAAAAAAGGATAATAATGTACCAAAAGAGGGACAAATCGTTTGAAAATGACGTTTTTGGCGATAGAGAATAAACTACTGATGAGAAAAATTTGACTTTTCGAAAATTAGAAATTCGGGATAATTTTATTAAAGAGTGTGAATGTTAAATAGAAAAGTGGGAGTGTTACGTGTAGACATAATGCGGTTCGCCATAATGCGAAAAAAGGATAATAATGTACCCAAAAAAGAGGACAAATCGTTTGAAAATGACGTTTTTGGCGATAGAGAATAAACTACTGATGAGAAAAATTTGACTTTTCGAAAATTAGAAATTCGGAATTTTATTAATAATGCACTTGACCATAAAATAGCAAAAATCACGAGTTACCGTACACCATAAAAAGTCTGCTACTCAACATAAAGAAAATAGTCGAAAATGTTCACCATATTGCATTTGAACACATATCATCTCACCATAAGTTTTATGGCGAAAAAACACGTTTAAAGAGCGGCTTTTATGGTGAGAAGCGTTATGATAACTTGCACTTTTTTTATGTCGACTTGCATTTATAGAAAAAGTCGTTTCAGGCGAAACGCTTTATGTTGAAATGCATTATGCTCAAAATTTTTGAACTTCTGAGAGCTTTTTGTTCAATTGTTTTATTTCGAAATGCAGATTTTTATGTTCAACTGCTTTAGGGTGAAATGCACGATGTTCTCTCGAAAAGAGGATTGATTGTATTATTTTAGGTACATTTCAATTTCAAGGGATTCTGAAGTGTTAATTATTCGGATTGCAGATTCAAACAGCTCGCCGAAAATAGAACGAAGATATTAAAATCCGGTTGACGAAAACCGGATTTTAATAACACTTCGCGAAATTCACTTTATGTCGCAGTTTGTTGAACCGCACAACGGGACAAAGGGATTCGGATAACATAGTCAAGATAATTTATGACCGAATTATAAATCTCACTTGTTAGCTGAACGTTGAAAACTAATTAGCGATACAAAACCGTCTGGATTTATTCTAATTAAAAATTAGTGAGTTTAATTAAAATTTTTGGTGTAGTAAAAACAAATTCTTTATAGTATTGTTTATCAATGGGTCCATTATTTATAGCTTCATTAGTCAGACCTTGTGTCATTTTATCTTACATCTTGTGTTTCCAATGTAGTTCTACATACTGGAGAACCTTGTTTCTTCTCTTTGATTTATTGGTGAGGAAAAAAAAGGGCCTTTATGAAATTCAAGTTGAGTAGAATAATAAAAAACTGATCTATTTCCTGAGAATCCGTAAGAAATTAATTTTTTATCATTCTTTCCTTTGAAAATTAATACTCTCCATAAATCTTTCCCTCTTGAACTTTTGCGGAAAGTTTTCGCAGTTTTCTTGTGTGTTTGAAATGACGTCGCATTTGAATAAGACATTATTTCACTAAGAGAAAAAGAGAGAAAAAAAGTTGACGCTTTTAAAGCGGTTGAACGACGCCATAAATTACCGTTTCCTAGTTTTTATATATACGGCGAAAAAAAGGCGATAAACATAAATAAAAGGACGACTTTATAAAGGAATAATAAGGAATTTGATTATCCATTAGGATGAAGCCAATAAATTCCCAACTAGGGTAATGGCCATCTTTTTTTAAAATGATTATGATAAAAAATACATTTTGTGATTTACTATGCGTGTAATTGGATATTTACATCCGTAGTTCCATTAAAGGCCGTAAAAAAAGGTTTTTCTGGGATTGAAGGACGTTGAATACTCCTCCTTTATTATTGCTGACCTCTGGCCGCTATATCTGGACGGAGTCTAAATAGTTAAGGAAGTGAAACGGACCTCATAGACCGCCGAAGGGTTCAAGGTTCAAGGCGGCCTTCGTTTAAGGAAAGTCGAAAAAGATGCCACAATGCCAAGATTAACGAGATTCCTTCTTTTATAATGGAAAAATAAATTAATAAGCCATAAAGGCAATTTAGAATTTATAGGTACACTCGTCAAAAAACGGTAGGTAATTTATATGAGAATGAATTGAAACTAGATTCTTACAGAATATCTGGAAATCTGCAGTTCGACGTAAAAAATCTGTAGTTCACCATAATGCATTTCGGTATAATGCAATTGAACATAAAGCTCTCAAAAGTTCAAACATTTTTAGCATAATACATTTCGACATAAAGCCTTTCGCCATAAATGACATTTTTAATAAATACAAGTAGACATAAAAGTACTAGTCTGGAGCTGGCCCCGACGGGAACTTCCTTAAAGAGAAGTATCTATATAGGAGAGGGAAGTATAACGGAGGGGACGTAAAACGTAGTGGGAAGTATATGGGAGGGGAAATATAACGGAGGGGGAAGTATAACGGAGGGGGAAGTATAACGGAGTGGGAATATAACGGAGGGGGAAGTATATGGGAGGGGAAGTATAACGGAGGGGGAAGTATAACGGAGGGGAAGTATAACGGAGGGGGAAGTATAACGGAGTGGGAAGTATAACGGAGGGGGAAGTATAACGGAGGGGGAAGTATAACGGAGTAGGAAGTATAAAGGAAGGGGATGTAGTAGGGAGGGAAAGTATAAAAATTTTCCGGGTTTCCTTTTTTTTTTTTGCGAAAAATTTTCCGGGTTTTTTTTTTTTTTTTTTTCGAAAAATTTTCCGGGTTTTCCTTTTTTTCGAAAAATTTTCCGGTTTTTTTTTTTTTTTTTTTTTTTTTTTTTTTTTTTTTTTTTTTTTTTTTTTTTTTTTTTTTTTTTTTCGAAAAATACCTATTCTAAGTTTTTTTTTGAAAAATTTTCCAAGTTTTTTTTTTCGAAAAATTTTCCGGGTTTTCCTTTTTTTTTCGAAAAATTTTCCGAGTTTTCCTTTTTTTTTTTTTTTTTTTTTTTTTTTTTTTTTTTTTTTTGAAAAATGTTGTAAGTTCTTTTTTTCGAAAAATTTCTAAGTTTTTTTGTAAAAAAAAAAAATTTTTTTTTCGAAAAATTTTCCGGGTTTTTCTTTCTTTTTCTTTTCTTTTTTTTTTTTTTGAAAAATTTTTTAAGTTCTTTTTTCGAAAAATTTTCTAAGTGTCAAGGTAGAAATAATGGGCTCTTTGGCCTAGGGATGTGCCTCTCGTAAAGTACGAAATTTCTCCCTACTAATAAAAATAGTAATTAAAAAGTGGCAATTTTTTTGCACCAAAAATTCTTAAAAAATATAAGGAGTAATTGGTGAAAATTTGGTGAAAATCGGATTAACGGTTCGGCCGCAGCGAATTTTTTAAAATTTCAAACAGACATATCTCCGCCATTTTTTCGAAATTCAAAAATCCCCCTCGTTACATTCTTCTTCACCGGCTAAAGAAATTTGTGTAAAAATTTGGTGAAAATCGGATGAAAACTGTGGCCGTAAAGTGTTCCGGAAAAAAATGCTACGGACGGCCGGCCGGCACCACAGACAAAGTTGAGATCGGTAAAGATCAATATTCGATTTGACCCTCCGGGGTCTGGAAGACCCTTCCCCAAAAACCCGACGTCGAGGGTATCGCAATAACTTCGTTAAGGAAGTTAAAAAGTGAAAATCACTATAACGCTTCTCACCATAAAAACCTCTCTTTAAACTTGTTGTTTCGCCAAAACGACAAAAACCTAAAAACTTGACAGTTCACCATAACGCAATTCAACATAAAGCATTTCGCCATAAACTAGGAAAAGCAGGCAGGCTAGTTTTATGACACAAGGGGGTTAATTTTTCTCTCTCGCGAGTATTTGCGAATTACATAATGGTGAACTGACAAGTTTTAAGGTTTTTGTCGTTTCGCCATAATCGCGTTTTAACGGCGAGAATAGGCTTGCTCTTTCGCTGTCCCTAGTATATGGTGTGATGCATTATGCCCAAACGACAGAAGCAGTTACTAACGACAAGTTCTTTAAAATGAAAGTTTCCTTTATGTTCAACTGCGCTATGTTGAAACGACAAATGTTAAATCTCTTCATTATGGTGAAAAGTTCAAATTCATTATGGTGAACGTTTTCGGCTATTACTTTATATCGAGTTGCAGATTTTTTATGGTGAACGGTAACACGCGATTCCAGCTATTTTATTAAGTACATTATGGCGAACCGCATTTTGTCGACAGGTACATTTAATTTAATTAGCAAGTTTATTGGTTTATAAAACAATCATTGAGGAAAAGTCAACATCATGGACGCATAAATAATTTATTAGTCAACAGAACTGTGGATCGAAACTTTTATTCAGTTTTTCTTGATTCCTGGATATCAAAGGAACGAAATCTCTTCCTCAAAAACAAAAGGATTTTAATCTCCTTTATCATGACTTTTTTTTCCCCATTAAACTTAGCAGTTTTAGTATAAATTACACTGCGTCAAAATAGGACGAAATCAATAATTTAAATTGACATTCCCTTTTCGTTGAAAGGCACGCGATAAAAATTGACGGGAAACTTGGGAAGAATCTTTTGGTTTGACGTTTTTGTTTTTATTTATTATCAGAAGGGTTTCTGCTTCGATAAATTATTTATTTTTATGGAGGCCATTCCTATTTCAATCAAGAATGATTATTTAAAAAATTTTAATTTATTCTTATCCAACTATGGATATGATAAATAAAACGCGGTTGATAAATATACGTCGCTGTGCGTGAGGTTAAATTATTTTGGGCGTTTAAGGGGATATGAGGGTTTTAAGTTGGATGCTTTGTACATATTTCGTTGTGAGCAACGGTTTTCGGTTTTTCCCTTCTATCTTGCAAACCGTCGCTCAAAACGAAAAATGGTCTACATAAAAGTTGTAGCTACGGAAATTTACTACATAAAATATTTTGTTAGTTTTTTCCGTCAGAGCAATATTTTAGGAGATATGAAGGTTTTAAGTTTTCAGACAGGCTCTGTAGGATTATTAGTTTTAACCTCATAACTCCTTAAATATTGCTCTTACGCAAATAATAAATAAATAAATTTTTGTAGGAAATCTTTGTACCTACAACTTTTACTTAGGACATTTTTTCGTTTTGAGCGACGGTTTCCGAGATAGAAGGGAAAAACCGAAAACCGTTGCTCACAAACGAAAAATTTGCAAAGCAACTCACTTAAGAACCCTCATATCTCCTTAAGTATTGCTCTGACAAAAAAACCAATGAGGTCTTTTTTGTAGGAAATTTCCGTAGCTACGACTTTTACTTAGGACGTTTTTTCGTTTTGAGCGACGGTTTCCGAGATAGAAGGGAAAAATCGAAAACCGTTGTTAACAACGAAAAATTTGCAAAGCAACCAACTTAAATACTTCTATATCTCCTAATGTATTGCTCTGACGGAAAAAACTAATAAAATATTTTATGTAGTAAATTTTAGTACCTACAACTTTTACTTATGACATTTTTTCGTTTTGAGCGATGGTTTCCGAGAAAGAAGGGAAAAACCGAAAACCGTTGTTAACAACGAAAAATTTGCAAAGCAACTCTCTTAAAAACCATCATACCTCCTTAAAGCTCAAGAGAACTAAGTAAAGATAAATATTTTCTCATTTTCTACTTATATATCAACAAAATATCGAAAATAAATTGAAACTTGCGGAATTTTCACATCTTACTGTGAACAATAAGTTTTTTTTTTTTTTCTTTTGGTCAATGAAATTTAAAATGAATTAATTTTGTAGGATGACATCGTTTATTAGTCATGCTGCATGGGGAAAAAATACAAGTCACTATTTGAATATAATCCGTTCTGATTCAAGGGCCATTCCGGGAGATCGAGTGTTGGATCCGGGCCCATTATAATTCTAGCAAGGAACCTTTTAATTTGCATAAGCTCTTTGAGTAATCCCACTATTTTTTTTTTCCGTAAAATATTTTTATAAGGCCATTATTATGGTAATGAATGAAAAAAAAAGTGTCGTTATTTTTACAAAAAAAACATATTTTATTCAAAGGATTCATACGGTTTGGCATAACAATCAGTGAGAGAAGAAAGAAATGGGAAGACAAACGTCGTTTAATATTGATGGTAAGCCCGGAAAGCAGATCTGTCTTGCAGGTTTAACATATCCGAGATCCTTCAGGCGTTTTTTTCCGTTCCCGCGCGTCTATTCTTCTACATTCTTTGGAAGTTTTCGTCGCTGCTTTTTTATACATTTTTTAATGGGAAGCGAGAAAAAGTTTGGGTCGATGAAAAGACAAAAAAAACCCAAGGAGTGAAAAAAAACCCTCCCCGCTTTTGTTATGAAAACAATGCAAGTTCGCTCTCAACAAAGAACTTTCCCTTGAACTACTCATACTTAACAAGAGGTTGAACCTCTTCCGCGAATAAGGGAGGAAATTGCACGTAAATGATCGATGGCTTTGAGACCTCAAATTATGGCGAACCGGATAAAACAGAATCAAAAGAGGGTTGAAGAAGGATTTTAATCAAAGTTGGTTAACTTTTGAATAAAAAGGAATTTGCGGAGTGGTTATTAATTAAAAAATAAGGCGATTTCCCTTCAAACGAATTGAACATGAAAAGAAACATTATTAAAAGCGGAGTACTTTTCCTAAGTCCCCTTGAAGTCAAATATTTAAAAATTCCCCTATTTTAAAAATCTCCCTAACTTATCTTCAAAATGTCTTAAAATTTTAATAAGGAGAGGTTAATTTCATGTGGGAAAGGTTGAATTTTTAAAGAGGGAAAAACGTAAAACACATTAAAAAACAGTTTCCGCTTCCCATATTAAACAAGTCCATATAACGCAAGTTCTAAAACAGAATATACCCTCTTCACTTTTCATCCCTCGTTATATTCTCGCATATTTTCAACAATCCCTCATAAACTTTGACGGAGAGGCCAAAATAAACGTCCTGATCGTCGGAGTTCGAAGTTTTCATCGACCTCAAAACCCGCAGATTGACAAAGTTCGGGATAACTGCCCTTCCTTAACTCCGTTAATTGCGTCCAATCCTATGAATAGTTGACGAATTAATAGGATCCAACTTTCATAAGGGAAGAAACCGTGAAAAAAAAAAAAAAAAAATATTTACGTTGAACAATCGATATTTATATGAACCAGAATTAACAAAATCCAAATAAAACAATAAAATAAATAATATTTTAAAAAAATTTAATTTAAACACAAAAGAAATAATACCTATTAACAAGGCCCAAGAATATAAAAGGGCTTAAAAGGGCTTTTCAATCAAATAGGGACTTTTTTATTTAAACGTTTATAAGTTGGATTGTATAAGTTTATACAATAGAAACAGATAAATATCATATAATGGCCATTATTTTTTTTTAATTTATAACTGGTGAACTGTTTTTAAAACCTTTGTTTAAAACAAAAAGCGAAAGTTAAAACTTTCAAATCCGGCATTCATCTTATTTTAACGTAATTATGATATAAATAATCAGTTTACAACCATAATTATTAGAGGGAAGGGGGTTTATAAATTTTTTTATTATAGAGTTATTAGGGAATCGGATTGAATTGTAGGATTAACTGATAATAGGGTATTTATAAAAATATTCTATAAAAAGATAGAATATATAATTGGCTTACCAGGAAGGGACGGCGCCTAGATTCGCACCTAGTAAAAGGGTAGGTATAGTAGGCCATGTGTAGGTCCCATGTCAGAGGGAAGACTGGCTGGCTGGGCGAAGAAGGGTCGATAGGCTCTCACCCCTTTACCCACGCCGCCCCCAACCGGCATCTGGATCAAACCCTAAACTGGGTCACCGTGTCATTAAACCCGGGAAACAAAACGGACAAAACCAGGGTTCGCCCACCAGTCCTGACCATCCACACGATTTAGGACAAAGGGGTTTTGAAAATTTGATAAGAAAAATCTCCGGGAAAAATAATTAAATCCTCAATTTAGAATTTTATTAATCGATGAAAAATCTCAAATTAGGTAAGTGTATACGTGTCGACATAATGCGGTTCACCATAATGCATTTGAACATAATACATCTCACCATAAACAAGAGATTTAACACTTGACATAAGTGTTTGTCGTTTTAACATAAAAATAACATAAAGCAGTTAAACATAAAGAGAACTTACATTTTAAAGAACTTGACGTTTCGCCATAAAACTGGTTCGATCGTTTGGGCATAATACATCTCACCATAAACTAGGGACAGCCAAAGAGCAAGCCTACTTTCGCCGTTTAAAACGTGATTATGGCGAAATGACAAAAAACCTTAAAACTTTACAGTTCACCATAATGCAATTCGCAAATCTTCGTCTGAGGAAAAAAATTAACCCCCTTGTGGCATAAAACGAGCTGATCCCATTGGCCTGCTGTCTTTTCGAAGTGAGAGTCTTTATGTTGAATTGCATTATGATTATTTTCGCAATTATCGCGTTTTATACGGCGAAAGTAGTGGTTTATGTTGAGATGTATTCATGTAATCATCTATTATGCCCAAACGACAGAAATGGTTTTATGGCTAAACAACAAGTTAAAAGAGAGGTTATTATGGTGATAAACGTTATAGTGACTTGCATTTATTGAAAAAGTCGTTTATGGCGAAACGCACTATGGTGAACTACAAACTATTTATGTCGAAAAGCAGATTTTTTATGTTTGACTGCTTTAGGGTGAAATGCGTTATGTTGAACGGTGTTCTCCCACTAATTCTTTAAAATTTTAAAATGCCCTACATTTTTTAAACTAAAAAATTAAATCTCTCACCATTCAACAGCAAAAAACATACCTGAAACAGAAAAAAAAACAAATTTATTTTACGATTTTAATGTTTATTGCGTCTGTATTCCGCAAGATAGTTGATTTTCCGATCAAATTTTGTTTTTGTTGATTTTTGAGTAGGTACGTTATAAACACGAGATCACAAAAATATCGTAAAGTTCAAAAATAGCGGCGCCTTCAATCAAACGCGAAATCACGGAAGGGACCTTGAGATGTTCCGTGCAGTTTTAAGACCCATATTTAGACTGACGGTTCATTGACTGTTCTATTTGCCTTCAAACTCTCGGCTGAAGCCCTTCAATCAGTTCATTCATCGTTTCGTGAGAGTTCGCATTCAATCTACCAAGTTCAGTACAAACAGACTATAATTTACTACCAGCGCTAAACTTTTATCTATTAAATTGTAACTCAATAAAACTCATACAATAACAGCAGATTAAACAATAAATAAAGGCAGCATTTTCCATGAAAATTACTCGTAAAACGATTTTAACAAGAAAAAAAAATCATTTTGAGAAAATTGGAGTTGGGGGTTGATAAAAACAAAAGTGAAGTAACGTTTGATCATTAATTCTAAAGCCGCAGATTAGATTTCGATCTTTTCAGGAAGGGAAAAATGTTCTTTAATAATTCAAGGGATCATAAAATAAAAGGAAAAATGAGAAAAATTGTTTTGAATAAATAAAAGGTAGGTTGCGTAGCCAAGCGGTTCAGATGCGAGGCAACAGCTTGAACACGTTCTCCGCTAGATTTCACACGTCGCGCTACACAGTCTTCACAAGCCTACTTTCGCCGTTTAAAACGCGATTATGGCGAAAAGACAAAAACGTTAAAACTTGACAGTTCACCATAATGCAATTCAACATAAAACATCTCAGCTTGTTTAGGAAAAACAAGCAGGCAGCCAATGGGATCAGCTCGTTTTATGACTAAAGGGGGTTTAATTTTTATCCTCAGACGAAGATTTGCGAATTGCATTATGGTGAACTGTAAAGTTTTAGGGGTTTGTCGTTTCGCCATAATCGTGTTTTAAACGGCGAAAATAGGCTTGCTATCCCTAGTTTATGGTGAGATGTATTATGCCCAAACGACAGAAACGGTTTTAAGGCGAAACGACACATTCTTTCAAATGAAAGTTTTCTTTATGTTCAACTGGGTTATGCTAAAATGTCAAATTTTAAGTCGAAACGACAAGTCTTATATCTCTTCTTTGTGGTGAGAAGTTCAATTGCACTATAGTGAAGTTTTCGACTATTTTCTTTATGTTGAGTTGCAGATTTTCTATGTTTAACGGTAACTCGCGATTTCTACTTTTTATGGTCAAATGCATTATGGCATACCGCATTATGTCGACAAGTACACACCGAGGAAAACGAACAAGAATGGAAAGTGGTTTTTTAGGAGGTGGTTTCTTGGCCGAAATACCGCAAAAAGCGCCCAAAAAACCAGCGTTTTTAAACAAAAAGACGCAGGAAAGTTTCCAGAAAACAGTTAAACAATGGATATTTCGATACCAAAAGATGACAGATCAAAAACAGAGATAAAAGAGGAAGGGATAGGTTTGTGCGCTGGAAAAACGAGGAGAACGCCTAAAACCCAAGTAAAGAGGAAGTGAAGAAAAACAATTCAAAATCTGGGGAAAATGGGTGTTTTTTTGGGACGAAAAACCGAAGATAACAAGAGATTTTTTTGGGTCGAAATATGGAAGAAAATTCCTTAAAAATGAAGTTGTTGACCGTCAAAGATTTGAGGAGGAGCTGAAAAATAAGAATGCCCAAGGCGCCTTTAACCTACCAGTAAAAAGGTATAATTGTAGTTCCTCCCGAATTAAAGGCTACACTCCTGGATAAATATAAACAACATGTAGAGCTAGTTTCATTAGAGATTTTTAAAAAATCCAAAAAAGGGCAAACAGCATTATATTGTCGAAAGCTATCCTTTTGTACGTCTCACCTCGAAAGTGAAATCAAGGCAATTCCAGTTCTCGATTTTTTTCTTTTTTTTCTAGGAAATAATTAATACTTGTTAGAAAGCACTTGATGAGCCGAAAAATAAGAAAAAGGTTTTTTTTTGTCAATAATGCGAGAAAGGGAACATTATTACTTTCAAATCTGAACTCATTAAAGGATTTTAAATAAGTGAGCGTTAAATTCAAGTACTAAGGTATTGTCTGGCAATGTCCATTCTTTTAGGCCTTCGGTTCTGCCAGTTTGGGAAAGTCTAACCAATTGATTTAAGTGTTTAATTTAATTGTCTACATTTCAGTTAGTAACCTTCACAAGTACGAACGTGACCGTAATAAAAAGAATTAAATTATTAAAGTGGCATTTATGTTCTTAATTGCCAAATAATAATTATTATTTTCAATTGAGTCTGCACGTCTAAACAACGGTTGTTCAGGGAAAAATTGCTA
This sequence comes from Orius insidiosus, assembly GCA_014119065.1. NCBI lineage: Eukaryota > Metazoa > Arthropoda > Insecta > Hemiptera > Anthocoridae > Orius > Orius insidiosus. Next base: position 69,341 of record JACGAQ010000790.1, read on the forward strand.
CTCTAGATAATGCTCTATAGAGGCTTTAAAAGGAGTTTATTACGTGTGAGACAATAGGAGCAGCCACCTGCGAGAGAATGCATCCTGAAACGTAGACAATATAATTAGGGAGGTCTGAATAATGACGGGTGTTATGGGAAAGTCGATGTACTCTATTGTCTCCCACACGACCTCTCGGCTTTATTGTTAAAGGTAACAAAAAAAGAGGTCTTGAAAAATGCTTTTTTTTCAAGTGGCAATGGTTTTCCCTTTCGTGAAGTCGGGACAAACCTGTTTCATTAGCCCGTTATGCAAGAGAAATTGAGACGAGTGTTTTCTCTAGACGGGGAAGTGGGTACCTTGAACCAAATCGAAACCAATCTGTATCGACTGGCATTTCAGAATCGGGACAATTGATCGATATAAGACTTTTCCAATGGGGAGAACGCCGTTCGACATAACGAATTTCACTTTAGAGCAGTTCAACATAAAAAATCTGTAGTCACCATAGTGCGTTTCGGCATAATTGCAATTGAACATAAAGATCAAAAAGATCAAAAACTTTAAGCACAATGCATTTCAATATAGAGTTTTTCGCCATAAACGACTTTTTCATAAAATTGAATTTCACATAAAAAAAGTGCAAGTCACCATAACGCTCTCGCCATAAAAATTATCTCTTTAAATTTGTTGTTTCGCCATAAAACTGTTTCTGTCGTTTGGGAATAATAATAATACTCACCATAAACTTGGGAAGGCGAAAGAGCAAGCTTATTTTCGCCATTTAAAACACGATTATGGCGAAACGGCAAAAACTATAAAACTTGACAGTTCACAATAATGCAATTCAACATAAAGCATCTCGCCATAAACTAGGAAAAGCAAGCAGGCATTAAAACACGATTACGGCGAAACGGCAAAAAGTATAAAACTCGACAGTTCACAATAATGCAATTCAACATAAAGCATCTCGCCATAAACTAGGAAAAGCAAGCAGGCAGCCAATGGGATCAGCTCGTTTTATGAAACAAGAGGGGTTAATTTTTTTTTCCACGAAAATTTGCGAATCGTATTATGGTGAACTGTCAAGCTTTAAGGTTTTTGTCGTTTCGCCGTCTCTAGTTTATGGCTATGCACAAACGACAGAAACAGTTTTATTGTGAAACGACAAGTTCTTTAAAACGAAAGTTTCCTTTATGCTCAACTGCGTTATGTTGAAACGACAAGTGTTAAATCTCTTCTTTAAAGTGCGATTTATAATGTTTAAATGCATTACAATTTTCTTTATGTTGAGTTGCAGATTTTTTATAGTGAACGGTAACCCGAGATTTCTGCCATTTTATGGACAAATGCATAAAGGCGAACCGCATTATGTCTTCACGTACGCAATGGATACTCCTGATATTTTCCATCTTCCAAATTCACCTGAAGGCTCAACGTACATAACAGCCTTCCCAAAATCCTAAAAGTCAATTGTTTCAAAATCAGCGGTTTCGATGATCTTCGAGGTTCAAGGATGTAATCCTAAGGTGATTTTGTGGCTTCCTAGAGGTCATAAATTAAAAAAAAAATTGACGTTTTTGCCTTTTTAAAATATAATGAATATTTTGTGGTTCTAATAAAAATTCCAATCCTCAATGCCTCAAAAATACTTAAAATTTCAATTCCCTTCAAACTAAGTTATCTAGAATCGAAAATTGAGCACCGTTTATTACAGGAAGCCATTAAAAGGGCATATGTCTAATAATTATTATAAGAGGCGAGCATGAGAAGGCAATATGGGCCCCATTATTTTCAATTTATGTCGTTTTATATGATTATTCCTTTTAAAAACTTGAGAAGGCTTTAAAAAAATTGACGACCGAGCCCGCAGTGTGACAAACCAATTTAAACTAAGTCAAATTTAATTAGAAAAAGAAAAATAAGGATGCCTATAAAAAAAATAATTTATAACTTTTCGGCTAAGCCTCAAAAATGGTAACTTGAAAATATACTAAATGGGATTGGCTAAAAAAAGCTATTTATGTCAGATTTTAATAGGAGGTTCTAAAACTTTTTGAAAACTTGAAGTTTACAAAACTTAATTTCTTATTTTTTTTGGGAGACAGGCCTTTTTTTATGGCTCAATACAAGTATTCCACAGGTCTCGACTTTTTTCTCTTTCTTTCGGATATAATTTACAACAGGGTAACAATGAGAATGAATTTTTCATGAGCGCTCATTTGGCAACTTCCTATTCGGCTTACAATAGTTTTTCCTTTCGGTAGGTCTAGTTTACCGAGGGAAAAATAATGAGGGTCTTAAATAACACCTCCGTGTCTAATTTCCTTTTAAGGGAGTCTCCAAAAATGAAGAAGTTTTAAATATGTAGGTGTTGGGGAGAGAATAAACCATCACCGTTTAAAAAATAAAATGGAACATACCGTATCGTTAAGGACAGAAATATCACGGTCCCTTCTGCAATGGCGACACTGGCAGAGTTTTCTGTATCCGAGGTATCTGAGGGGTGGAGGAGGAGGGGGTACCGGTGGCGGAACGGGAGAGCAGAGTTCAAGAGAGTCCGAACTCGAGTTCGTGTGTGGTTTGAGGAAGTCTTCGAGGAGATAAAAGGATTGAGCGCGAGGAGAAGGCGGTTGTGGGGCGGCCCTAAGTAAAGCTCCGAGGGATCTCCACCGTCTGGCGCTTTCGTCTTCGCGTTTTTGCCTTTTCGACCACCAGCCACCCGGGGAAAGAAGGGAAGCCGACTTTTTTATAAGGACTTCTCGTAAAGTGTCCTTTTTCTGTTCGGACTCCTCTTCCTCTTCGGGTAAAGCTCCGTATCTTTGAACGAATCCGTAGTCGGTATCAGGCAACGTAGACGTCCGCGTCCGATGCGGCCGGTGACGGGGTATACACGAAAACGACGCGGAATGACGCAACTGCACGTTCGCCGGCTGATCTTCTTCCAACCACATCACCTACAAACCAATTTATCCAATAAAAAATATAACAAAAATATCCCTCGAATGCCGCAAAAATTTATTTTATCCTTCACTCCTACAGATGCAGAAAAAATAAAAAAGTCAATTAAGTCCACAGATTAAAAGAATGAATCCCTGAAAGCAAACGCCTTTTTACGCTTTTTTTACCTCAAAGGGTTTATACAAGCCAATTTCATTCTTTAGATCAGCGGAACATATTATTCATTAAAAATAAAAGCTATTAAAATAATTAAAAAATGTGCATAAAATCAAATCTTGTACGGCCAGGAGGAAAAAAAAAAAGATAAAAAGCAAAATAAAATAAAAACGGTGCTATTTTTTAAAACAAAGCATAATTAAAAAATAAACAAATAAAAAATAATTGCTAAATTATAAATGGTGACTAATTGGCTAAATGCAATATTTTCTAGGGCAAGAGTTAGCAAAATTAGCTTTGTTCTAACCGCAGTTTGAAACTCCTGGAGGATGCGCAGAAGGATTTGTCGTCAAATGTCCGTCAAATCTGAAGTCATCTGATGTCATTTGAAGTAAAAATCCTTCTGCGCATGCACCAGGAGTTTCAAACAAAGCTATTATCTTCTACGGTAGATCCTTATAGAATAAACATTTATTGAAGGAGACAAAAAACTCCCACGAACTGGGATTCGAAACAAGGATCTATTGATTGCTGTTCGTATACGCTTCACAAGCAATCGAGAGGTCCTGGGTTCTAATCCTAGGGCAAAGATTTTTTTTTTCTCCTGTATTTCTGTATATTTCTTAAGGGTCATAGCGAACTAAGAAATTCAATAAAAACTTGAGCCTCACTAGAAAATATTTTAATAATGTGATAAAAAAAAGGAATATTCAAATAATAAACAAAAGGCAGGTGAACGAATCAAGCACCTGCGTGTATAATCCCGTTTATTCCTCTGGAACGATGCAGATGGAAGAAAGGAACACCTGATACGTCCAAACGATCGAATTATAAAAAATACTTCAAGCTTTCTATAAAACAAAAACCGTAAAGGAAACCCTTTAGTATTTTAATTGGAAACAATCTAAATATAACTTTTCTCTCCTTACGCAATCGTGAACGTAACAAGGAAGATCCAGAAGTCGAGAGAGAGGATCGTCTCGAAAGAGGTCAGATCGGGAGGGTCATGAAGGTAGGAGTGGTGCAAGCCTTACTTCACAGACCTACATCCACACCCACAAATTGGCAAGATCTTTAAAAAATCCCATGAAGCCGACGTTAAGTACTTTAATATAAATAATACAATAACCAACGACCCATTTATCGACAACCTTGGACTTTAGCCTTTATTCTAATTTCGTCACATCTTTTATACCGTTCTAATGGTCAAAGGAAGCCTCATCAAAGGAAATTTTAATTTATCATTTAGTCCCTTATACAAAGAAAAAATGAAGTTAACACTAATGGAAAATGTACTGGTAATTAACTTTCTATCGTAAAACAGATCCTTCCGTCAAAAGGGAGTAATAAATCGTTAATTAATTAACACAAGGAAAGTCACTCTTACTTGTATCGATTACTTTTTTCCTTTTCTCTCTCCTGTATATTCTCACTGGAAGTCTTCACCGGTTTTACGAATTACATATGAATAATTCAGTAGTTTGGTGTGAACTTAAAAACGTTACTTTTGTTCGCACTTCCGATGGTTTTCCTGTCATGAAGGGATTTATCAACGGTCAAAACTTTGCTCAACTTCTTCAAGAGAAAAAGGCCCTGCCACTGCTAAACAAAATTGAGTAAACCTGTTAATGGTGAAACGTCAACGGCTTAGGTTTCAACCATGTCACTCCTTCTCATTAGAAGCTAATGGAAACTCTTGTTTTCAAAAACTCACTTTTCGATATGGAAGGGAGCGGTTATATTGGGAAACCGTACTTCCTAAAAGGGTGCGAGAAGTAGGCGGTTTTGTTGGGAGGACTTTCAGGCCCCACCGACACGTACTTAGAAAGTTTCCAACTCAGTTAAGCCATTGCAAGTCATCATTGTATATTAGTGACAGGGACCGTTTGGCATTGACCTACATAAAGAAAAGATACTTCCATCAGTTGCTCTCTTCACCCCCGCATGAAATTTAATCTTAACCCACTTCTCTGACTTAAATTTCAGTCTTATCAAAAGAACTTCCCATCTTCGGGATCTTTTTAAACTAAACTTTTTAAGTACCAAAATAAGCTTTCAGATGCATATTTCATCACATTTCAAGTGCAGAGGCAGTCAAGTGAGAAGCGCTGAGTTAGAAGATTTAAATTAATTCCAAACACTTAAAAATGTGCTTGTGAAGCAAGTTAAAGACACCCACTGGAGCCAATCATGCTTTATAAGGAGTGACATAACGATATAAGTAGGACTCAGAGAACAGACCGTTAGACGGGTAAACGTTCGCGAAGCTGCGCCGTTTATCGTAAGTTTTAATTCGATGTGGGGGAGAAGAAGAAAAAAACGGAAAAAAGGCCAATGACACGTTACGCTTCCTCGGCATTAACTTCTGCTAAGGAATAAATAAAGAAAATTGCCATTTAATACGAGTGAAATATGAAGAAAATTGCAATGTGTTTTTTTCATGAGTAGAAAGTTCGAGACTTTCGGTTCTATTATTATCAACCCCATAAGTGTATTCATACTGAATCATGTAGAAAACGAAAGTGTCCTGCAAGTAGGTGAGTAGCGGCACACGCTCTTCGACAAACTTTTCTGCAAAATGGTTAATATTTTTCAAAAAATCTTCTGTGGAAGAAATTGGCATTGGGAAATTTTTGCTCCTGAAAATACAGAATTTACTACACCAGAAAAAAGCCATTTTCAATGCCATTGCCAACGTAAGACCTTAGGTTTCAAGAGGACAAACGTTGATACAAGAACAAAAGGATGAGTCAAGGACTAGTTCATCGTAATGTGAAAGTAAACCTTTCCTTAATTGACCTTTTCGACCCTTCGCGAATTCTCGCTCTACAAAGATAACAAAGTAGAAAGTTACATAATTAGCACGTCACAATTAAAAAAGAGAAAAAAAACTTCTACTTTTCAAATGCTGAATTGAAGTTCTTCAACTTGAATTCTGGCGAGTGGGGAAAAATTTTTCTTCCACGATTGCTTCAGTTGACGTGAGACTGCATGCGTGTTTGCCTCAAGCGTCAAACAAGAAACGAAAGAGAAGTTTTTTAAATGACCACAAAAAATTTACAGATTACTACTGAAGATATTTAAAACGGAGTCATGAAATTAGCGATACGGACGAATAATCACGTTTATCTGCACGTTTACCATACAAGCAAGGAATGTTAAGTTGCATAATTTAATTAGAAACGCTGCTTATGAGTTTATAGCTTTGAATATCAAAGTTATTTCAACAGAGGTATTTATCTAAAGGGTATTTTTTGAGTAGGTTTTTAAATGTTGACAACGAAATGCGTCGAGTAGGCTTCGAAGTCACGACAGTCTGAGTTAAGAGAAAAAGAAGAAAAAACTTCGAGGGATCCGACACGTGGCCTGAAAAGCTTTTATTTCACCGTCAAAAGTTTTTTTTCTTATCATCTCCATGAAGAATAAAAACGTTACAATCCGGGATTAGACGCGTTTGAAGAATGGAAAAAAAAGGGGTCCTTTTGAGATCATGACCGTCAACCAAATAACCTACTTAGTCCTACTTCATTGTCTTATTTTCGCTTTCTTCTCACCACGTAAGTTCCACGGCCTCCAAAAAGTGACAACGTTCTTATCAAAATAAAAAGTCGTTTTTAAAAAAAAGATAAATTCGTTATCGGATAAATGTGTTTTGACGTAAGCTTAGACGCCTTGAATTATTTTCGGCCTCGTTCTCCGCCTTTGATATATAAGTAAATAATTGCCACAAAAAAAGGCGCAACATCCTTTTTCACAAGATTTTTCTTTTAAAATATCTCGTCAATATTTTGAAATAAGACTTTTAATGAGATTGCGATTTTTAGAACGCTGGCGAACCATACTAATTAATGGGAGCATGGAAAGGAAAAGTTGAAGATCTTTATGCTCTGCTTTTACCTCCAATCAGACCGAATATTCTAATTATTTTCTGATAGAGATTTTAAAAAGAGAAAATCCGTTATTTTTAAATAAAAGATTGGAGCGGTCAACGAGGCGTCAAGAAAATTGTTTACACGAGGAGAGAGACAATATTGTAATTATTCGGTCCCTCAGGGCTTCCTGTTCAGAATCTGACTTCCTGTAAAGCCCCCAACCGGATTCGACGATAAGAACAATGCTTATTCATATTTGACAAGAGAGAGCCAAGGCGTGAACTATCAGAACTGAAAACAACGCCTTTTTTTCGGCTGTCATAAAAATTTGAAATAATAAAATACGAAAGTGGGACGTCACGGAAAGAGTGCAACTTGAACTTTAAAAGTCAATTGAATATTAAGAGAATGGACGGTAGGGCTTTTTTTCGAGGTTCTAATCATGAAAACAATGGAAGAGAGGATCAAAGTCTTGATCATCCATCTGTCCTTCGGTCAACCAACTCGAGGCACGTGGAACCGCTGGACCTTTTCTCCGCAAAACATCTGCCCGCCAGTTGTTCGCCCCGAACTAACGCGTCTCTTCTTCCCAATAAAAATTTTATTTTAACTTTCAATGGACGGATGTTTACCAACATCCGGAGAGTTCAAAAAAGGGAAACAAAAGGACTTTATCGCCCGATGCTCACAATTATAGACGTCGGAAAGTACAGCAATGATAGAACTTTGTGGGTTTGTAGGAAGAGGAGTTTAAAGAGTTTTCATTTTTAATGATGACAACAGGTAATTGAATACAAAAGCATGAAAGTAGTTACATCACTTTGAATGAAAGCAGAGGCCTTCACCCACTTGTAGCCCTCGGGGCACGGCAAGAGGCTAATGTCAAGGATGAGTCATCAAATGTCATAGGGTAAGTTACAAAAAATGCAGGGGGAGGTTTTTTTCGTTTTACCTGATTATAAGAGACGCCGCTCGGAACGTAGAGAAGAAAAAAAAGGTACCCGAGATAACAGATCTTGAAACAAAGGCGGCTTTTGGAGCCAACGAAAGGTCTTCAAAGCATCTCATGATTCATCATTGCAAAATAATGAACCCTCAGTGGACACTCAAGAGCAGTCATGAGGAAAGTTATGTTTCAGGAAAATCCCTCCGCTATTAACACGGTTCTACGTGTTCCGTCTCAACAAAAGAAAACTTCGATAAAAAAAAGAACAGAAAAAAATAGTTCGCGAAGATCCGACGTGATCCTACGGTGGGACAATGCCGGAGTGTTAACGTCCTCGCAAGACGGATTCGATTCGGCACGCTCGGCTAGCCTCAGGACCATAGAACACCTTGGAAAAATGGTCTCAACAAAAAAAGTCTCACACTTCAGTTGATTTTCGAAGAAGCCGCGGGACCGTTCGCGGGGGATGTCACTGACCACAAGGCCTTTAATGTGTGAATCTAAATTCACAAACCGCCGGTCATTCGTCATTTCTCAAGTGTCAACCGTGACTGATTAAAGCCACAAAGTCGCCTTTCATGACCAATTCGAAGAGTCCTATTGTATCTTCAATTGCTTCTATAAAAAAAATGGTCCATTATTTTTAAAACGGATTAGAAGAAAAAATGAGAACGTTAATGATTTTCCACTATCCCGCGTGCCCTGCATTGCAGCAAACGAGGGGTCTCGGCTCTCACGGTCGCCCGGGCGGAGTTCCTCAACAAAAAGTTATTTATTAGAGACAGAGAAAGGGTCATGTTAGGTATTAAGATGGCTATGATAACAAAGAGAGGGGCCTTCCTTTGAATGATGACCGGACATAGTTCTCATAGCGATCCGGGTGAGCTAATCGACTCTCAGAGGTCTCTAAACTCACTTACAAAGGGTTATTGAGTAATATGCCCTTATTTCTTTGTAAAAAAAAGCCAAGAGGCATCATTAATTTTATCTTTTATACTACGGTCTCTTCAAATTTTAAAAATTCAGGTCATTAGTTGAGAATAGAATCGAATACTATGCGTCTGGGTTAAGTTCCGCCGATACGACGTTTCCTCCCAATAGACAAAAAGGATGCAGTTTCTAAGTCGATGTCATTGTGAACTTTAAAAGTTGTGCAAGCGTCGTGTTTATAGTCTGTGAGAGTCCCTACACTCGAAGAGTGGGATCGGGTGAAAGGTATACAACGGGAGTACTGGGCGTTATGTAAATCAAAACCCGCTTTACCTGATGACCCCGACTGAACGTGAACATTTCCAGGTTTGCCAATACGAAAGGAGCTAACCAACACTTTTTTAATAAAGACGACAAAACTTTTTTTTTTGTTCGTGTCGGCTCTACTGCGCTTCCTATTAAATATCCTGCTCACGAAACATTAAAGCTAAATTAAGGAAATGTTGTGTCATCTAGGTTACAATTTAATTTCAACTCCATCTTTCCTCACTTATTCAAGGAGTCTTTCAAGGTACAAAATAAGCATTCTCATGCCTATTTCAACGAACTTTGCAAATTATCAAGAAGAAAAAACGCGATAGCACGTGACTGTATGCACTGGAAGAACGTAACGCTTTAAATTTATAATGTGTGGTTAAAAGACAAAAGAAGGGAATTACAAGGGGAAGATGGGGCCACAACTAATCACGAATTTAAATTACCGCTTACACTTTCACTAAATCAAGGTTAATTCGTAATTGGGACTATACCTGAAGGATGTAATTTTAAGATTTCTCTTTAAAAAAAAGATTCTAGGGTATTTAATTTATTTCTTTTACCTTTATGTACTCCGGGCGTATGGGAGCCGATGGTGGAACCAAAGAACGCATCACGACTCCACAGCCCACGCTGCACACTTGTAAATTAAGAACGAGAAGGGTCTTAAAAAAACGTCTGGGATCTTCTACAATGGAGGCGAACGACCTTTGGCTACTCCGCCGTGAACGAGTCTGATTTGACGGGGGGGACTCAACTGTTCGACGGTTATCCGCTACTTATCCCCCGTGTATGCTCCATTGTTGGTTCGATAGCTCGGCGTGTCTTTTAAGTATGGAAATGTCGTTTAAGGTTTCAAGAAGATAAGTTATATTGGGTTTTCTCCTATTGCATGGGTATTAATCACGAGGGTTGAAGCGGTTCCAACCTCGCATGATCGAAACCATTTAATAGATGTCATATAAAACGAAAGTGAATTTCCAGAAAAGAGAATAAACTATAGGCCTTTTTAAACTTCCCTAAACTTTAAGGTTTTATTGAAGGCTAGACACAATACGATAAGTATCATAACTAACTTTCTCACGAATTACAACCGAAAACTTTTAATACGACTGTATACGTAGATTTAAAGACCTCGTAGTTCCCCTCCATCTTAACCAACCGAGCAATGAGATTTAACGAACTGTAGGCTCGTTATTACCCGAGAGAAATTAAAGGTTTCATTCGCAGCCTTAATGCTCTCCATTCATATCCATTATTGCAGCCTCAAAGGAACCTGGTGGAGTAGCCAACAAAAAGTCATTTGTAACTAATCAATTATCAGTTATTTCCCGCATTTCCTGTACTTCTAAAATTGATCAAACGAAACTTAAAAAAGTTTTACAAGAAGTACTCTTTGAACAAAGCTTGTCCGCTTAAGGACATTTTCGTTTAAGGACATGTCAAGAGCAGAGATCTTGATATCGACCTTTGATAGTCAATTTCACTTTAATCTATACTTTCCCATAAAGAATGTACAAGAAAATACTCTATTTTATCTTTAAGACTGAAGAATTCCGATCCTCAAACTATTAAATACGTAAGTTTTCATAATTGAGAGTCAACGAAGAGCGAACGATTCAAAAATCATATGATCCATAATCTGAATTCAGTGTTTTGTGAGCGTGCGTGGATTGTAAAATGCATTCATTTCTCAGCCGTGGAAATTCGGTAGGGACGTATTCCCTAAAAGTTCTCGGGTTCCTCACTTTTCTCTGCGCTATATCGACTATGTTCGTCGACTACAAATCTGAATCCTCAATAAATACAGTCAAAGTCGTTGTAAAGAACGCTCCAGACTTCAGGCGAAAGAAATCAGATTTGGGATTCATTACGATCGATCTCCAAGCCAACTTGACGGATCTCTTCAACTGGAATGTGAAGCAGCTCTTTTTATACTTGACTGCTGAATATTCAACGTCGAACAATGTATTCAACAAAATGACTCTATGGGACAAAATAATTCTTCGAGGAGAAAACGCCGTCTTGAATTTCAAAAGTATGAACACCAAATATTATTTCTGGGATGATGGCAACGGCCTTTTGGGAAATCCAAATGTGACATTGACATTGTCATGGAATACAATTCCTAACGCAGGACTTCTTCCCAATACGGTCGCCCAAGGGCAGCACACTTTTAATTTTCCAGCTGAATACAACAGCCCAAGAATTTAATAAAAAAATGAAAAAAAAATATTTTCGTGAGACTTCTCTTTAGCCCTCCCACCCGATGATAAGTCAAAGCCGAAATCAGGGGTATTAACCCCATGCACTGATCAATATTCTAGGCCACGCACCCTTCTAGGACAATTTTTCTCTAAAATTTTCAACACAATCAGAACAAAAAGGCGAAAATAACAACTGATCGACATCTTTTTGTTGACTATGGAGCAACAGTGTCCTCTTATCGCACTTGCCCTACTTCCATTTCGCCTTAACTGGGTCAAATAGTCTACCCTTCTCTAAGGGGAAACTGAGTCGCACTCGGGAAAATATATAAGAGGATGTTAGAAAAGAAGGGAAGTCACTGATGTAATTTAATTTCTGATGCTATCTTCTCGGGCTTTTCAGTTTAAATTGCGTATGAAAAAGGGGTAACGTTAAATGAAAATTTCTTCTTAATATCCTCTTTTTAAGAAATTTTAATATTCTTTAAAAACTGCCATTAAAAAAATTAATGAAACTTTTTCTCTGGAAGAGAAAAAAAAAGAAGAAAACTGAAGATTTCAACCCAAATATTTCTCGAAATTTTTACCGCTTGTGTGGGTTTTTTTTTCATAGGACGTTTACATGAATGGACTCCAAGGGCAGATGTTAAACCTTTCCTACCTGGACGAAAGAGACTCACACCTGTCCTGTTCAACAAGATTTTTTTCCTAAGTGTGTGTTTAGGAAATAATGATATTTCAAAATTTTATGAGACACATAAAAAAAGTGGTTCACCCAACACAAAATATTAGAGACTTTTATGTTTATTAAAAGTAGTAAACTTCACATAAAATACGTTTCAAAACATTGTGAAAAAGAATTTTTTTGTGCAGAAAAAAAATGGTTAATGAGAATGACAGGGAAAGCAAAATCTCGTTTAATAAAAGAATGCTTTCACTGATAAGAAAAAAACAATTTTTTTAAAAAGCTCGAAAAATTAGATCACGTTTCTCACATTATGATAAGAGGTACAAAACAAACACTGGAGAATTAATTTTGCGCAGAAATGTCTTTCCAGAAGGCCTGCGGCGACGAAAAAAAAAGAAATGTGAAAACGGGTGAACGATGAATCCGGTTGATATAGTCGGTTTAACTTAACACGCCATGTTCCATCATTGCTTTCCAAATGAAAGTGAAAGAAATCGCTCGACAAAAGACTTCAAAAACGATCGAGTCGCATTTATGGAAAATAATGGTTTTCATTCTTTTTCTACAGGAGAAAATGAGTAAATTTTGTCCGATATAAAAATAAAAGAAACGATTAATATTGATTGATGGTAGACGCGTCTGACCACTTTCACCTGCTTCGCTAATGATTACCCATGTTATAGCAAGTTACACTCAAGGGAAAGCGAGATGCGACCTCTGTGACATTAAATTCTTTAAACGATGCGTTTAAAAAAAAATTGCAAGTTTTTACGGAACGTCAAAAACTGTCTGAAATTTCTAATAAGGCGGGTCAGACATCAAAATTCTACGTGGTAGACAGAGAGGGAAGATGGCTAAAAGTGTTTCCCATAATTGAGCACTAAAAATCATCGGAAATTTTTTAAAAAAGGTCATTCTCGTTATTTTGGCAATCTCCAAACGGTTTAGGGAGCAGTTTTTCCGAGAAAAAAAATTTTCTAATCGAAAAAATATTTTTCGACAAAAAAAATTTATTTTTTTTTTGAGTAGTATATCGTAGGAATTAAGTGTTCATTTAAAAAAAATCCGTTACATTTTACGTTTTGAAAGTAATAAAGGAGACGAGAGTAGGGTTTTTTCCCTTCACCGAAGTTGTTTCCAAGCGTAATTAGCACTTAAAAGTTTATTTTAAGCGGTCGAATTATCGCGGATATTCAAAATGTCAAAAAATTAATAACTTGGACTACTAATAATCGAAGTTAATTTTCAGACAATTGAGTTTTGGCGTGAAAATTGAAATAGAAAAGTTTTTAATTAAATGAGTGGGAAGGAAAAAAAAAAGCCCTCAGGACCCGGATATTTTAAAACATAAATCATTAGAACAAAGCATCATGTTGACACATGTGTCGGCCGAGAAAGGCCGCTTAAGTAGGTTAAACCTACAATGGAGCTGAGGGAGCGAATATACCCAAGGTTCGTTTTTGAACGGTGTGGGTGTCGGAGGATGCACCCTCGGGTTACCCCCGGAGCGCAATGCATTTTGAAGCTGATCTCATTCATAAAGGTCACGATATTTAATCCTTGTTTTTCCTATTGGTTTCGTGATTTTTTTCATGGTTAAAACAATAAAGATTTAATTTATTATTCTCGACTCTAATTGTAAATTACAGAGAAATGAAGGTTTTTTTAAAACCAAAATGACGTAATTGTCCGTCGGTGAGTGACGTCGAGTGGATTTAAAGAGGGCGAAATGTGGAGGTACTGTGTATGTAAATGGGCTATTAAACGGCTGTGGATCACTTAAGTCCCGAATACCCCTTTCAATCCTGATTCCCCTAACCTCTCAATTCAAATGCTCCAATTAACAACGTTTGAGCCAGTGTTCCCAACAGAATATCGGCCCTATTTCAATCTCAAATCCCAACCAAATCCCCAATCGAATGGAAAAACGATGTTTTTATTAAGACATTAACAACTAAAAAACGTGTATAAATTGGAAAAAAAATTGCTCGCCTGTACAGAGCCTTACAAAGGAGTTAACATGAAAATCCGATAAAAATTGCGGATGTTCAGGGGGAAAAATGGTGACGGACAGCCGAACGGCGCCACAAATCTTCGATGTAGCCAAAGAAGTATTAAGGGGGATTCCCCAGGAAAAATTGGTTTTGGAGCTTTTCTACCTTTTTCGATGAGAAAACCTCTTACGGGAGTAATCCTAAATCGTTTGACCGAAAAGTTCCTTTTAAACATGGTTTTCGGAAGATTTCTTCATCTTTTCGACGGAAAAGCCCAACAATCTTGGTCAAGGGCGATTTCCGCGCCTTATCATCACGTTTTTGGGCTTTTCTTCCTCTTTTCACCAAAAAAAGCTTTTTTTTCCGGGATTTTCTTCCGTTCTCTTTATTTTTAAGCACAAAATCCCTGTTTTTTGGATTTCCAAAACATTTAATGGCTCATAGGGCCAAAAAAACCTTTTCTACAGATTTTGGGAGTTAGTCCAGTTTTTCAACTCAAAAAATAGGTTTTAACCTATAAGGTCCGATAAAACCTCTTTTTACTAATTTGCGAGCGTTTATCCTATTTTGTGGCTAAGAAACATCCTTTTACCGGACTAAAAAGCGTTTCACTTATTTGCGTCCGATAAAACTTCTTTTTACTGGATTCTCGAGCGTTTTTCCCCCTATTTTTGGTCAAAGAACACCCTTTTTATCGGACCAGGCGATCTCCTTGTTTTTGTCCGATAAAACCTCTTTTCACTTTATTTGAGGGCGATTTTATCCTATTTTATGGTCAAAGAATACCCTTTTTACCGGATAAAAAGCGTTTTACTCATTTGTCGTCCGATAAAACCTCTTTTTACCTCCTTTTATAAGGTTTTAAAGCCTCTTTTTACGGTATTTTCTTCTTTCTCTTCGATTTTTTAACCACAAATCCCTATTTTTCGATTTCCGAAACATTTCTCATAGGGCTAAAAAAACCTTTCTAACCAAATTTGGGGAGTTAGTCTCAGTTTTTCTACTCAAAAAATTAGTTTTTATAACCCTACTGGGTTTGAAATGCACGTTTTCAAAAACTGCACTGATTATTATTTAAAGATGAGGCGCTCCGGGTACGAAGGGCGAACTCAACATCGGACAAAATTTTTTTTTTTCATTTTCAGATTCTAGACCTCTTGGTGAATACACCCATATTATTTTTATGTTGAGTTCGCCCTTTTTTCCCCTTTAAATACGTAAAAACCGATTTGCGGCAAAGCTCTAACTGCGATATCCGAGCGGGTACGAAGGGCGAACTCCACATCCTAGTCCACAACCCCCACTCCTTTTCCCATTCCAGGGCATGACTTTTCTGTTGAATTCGCCCGTAACATAAAACTTTAAAATGCGAATATCTCGAAACTACCCTTCGTACCCGGAGCGCCTCATATAAGTCCTACGTTAATGGTTACTTAGGATTGTTAAATTGTCATTAACTGAAGCGCCCCCTTTCATCCCTTTTGTATCCCACGTAAAATCGTTGAGGAAAAAAAAAGGTATCAAAAGGACACCCTCATTCCTTTGTTAAATTTAAATAGATGGTTGGTAATTGACCCGTTGATGAAAAAAAGACCTTATTGTGATTAGTACAATCTGGGTTCCCTTTTTTTTCAGATTAACCATCGCCCCCACACCGTGGGAAAGTAAAGAATCGATGGTCGACAATTGAGATGACGGTCGTCAGTCGTTCGGCTAACCCGCCGCCCCTATCGAACCACCCCTATAGATCTAATTAAAAAATCTGAATGTGGGAAATGCGTTTTTATTGATCAAAAGCGATATTTTTAAATTCAAGACCATTTAAAAAGAAGGGTTTTAAACCTGGCCTGCTCTGTTTCGTCGGTCTTAAACCTTGCCAAACCGGTTTTTCCCTTCTCTCCACTCGGTTAGGATGATTCAACAGTTGGGATCTTATATCTAACAAAATGCAATCAGCTGTTTCTATTATAAAATGCAGCCAATAACTTTTTTTTCGTTACACAAGCGTAATATTTTATCACTCATGATTCATGAAAAAGGAAAGCGAATCTCAAAAAGCAATTTTTATCATCGAAAAACGGAAAGGTCACTTAATATGTCACAAGAATACGAACTTTTCACCTTATTCAACTTGGTAACTAAACTTAGTTCCTCCCGCATCAATGAGCTTGAAAAGGTCATGAATGAAATTTCAAATTTAAAGGGTCACTTCTATTTCCAGAACTCCACTAATTTTTTAACACTTTTCCGAAAAAAACAGAAGGTGCACTTTCATCTTTAAAAATAAAATAATGTGACCTAAAATCTCTGCATCTTATAATCGGTATTATGTAAAATGTTCTTCCTTTTAAAGACCTTGCAACGAATATTAATAAGTCTTTTCCCAACAGGTTACATCAGGTTGCGGGGGTGATCCTACACGAGAAAGGATCCTTTGTCTCTATCTATTGATTAATATTTATTTTTTTAAATAAAAATTTTTAAATGTTTGAAAGGTGTGAATACGTGTATCTTAGGATTAATTTCGAAAAGGGCGAGGCGCTCTTCTGATCGTTTTCTGATAGCCACTCGTGGTTGAAGACTGTAATCAAGTATAACACCACAAACAACCTTTCGACCCGGATTTATGAACTTGTTCTATATTAGACCGACTTTTTTTTTCATCGATCTTTTCCGGATATTAAACTTGTGTATTTTATCGCGGTTGAGTAGTTTGAAACTTCTAAAAATTCGGTGGCTTATGAAGTTGGAGGCCTAGTCGTTGAAGTAATCCTTGAGGCTAAGGTGAAGAGATATTGGCGAAAAATTTAAGCTAATAGAGCTTTCAAAAATTTTGATTTCTTTCGTAGAAATTTAGGCGGGCCTATGGCTAAGTTTAAATCGGGAGAACACCGTTCAACATAACGCATTTCATCCTGAAGCAGATGAACATAAAAAATCTGAATTTCGACATAAAAAATTGTAGTTCACCGTAATCGGCATAATGCAATTGAACATAAAGCTATGAAAAGTTCAAAAATTTTGATCATAATGCATTTCAACATAAAGCGTTTCGCCATAAATGACTTTTTCAATAAATGCAGTCGACATAAAAAAGTGCAAGTCACCATAACGCTTTTTACCTTAAAATCCTCTCTTTAAACTTGTTCTTTCGCCATAAAACTGTTTCTGTCGTTTGGGCATAATGCATCACCATAAACTAGGGACTGCGAAAAGCAAGTAGTAGCAAGTAGCAAGTAGCAAGTAGCTTCCGGCGACAAAACGACAAAAACCGTAAAACTAGACAGTTTACCAAATGCAATTCAACATAACGCATCTCACCATAAACTAGGAAAAGCAAGCAGGCAGCCAATGGGATCAGCTCTATTTATGACACAAGGGGGATAAATTATTTTTTATTCCTCTCGCATGTGCAAATCATGGTGAGCTCAAGTTTTAAGGTTTTTGTCGTTTCGCCATAATCGCGTTTTAAACGGCGAAAATAGACTTGCTCTTTGGCTGTCCCTAGTTTATGGTGAGATGCATTATGCCCAGACGACAGAAACAGACTTATGGCGTAACGACAAGTTCTTTAAAATGAAAGTTTCCTTTATGTTCAACTGCGTTATGTTGAAACGACTAATTTTATGACGAAAAGTGCTAAATCTCTTCTTTAAGGTGAAATGTTTTAGGTTCAATTGCATTATGATGAACGTTTTCGACTATTTTCTTTATGTTAAGTTGCAGATTTTTTATGGTGATCGGTGGCGATTTCGGCTATTTTATGGTCAAATGCATTATGTCGACACGAACACACTCATTTAAATCACCTAACTTGAAAATATTTTAAGCTGAAGTTCAATAATTATGGCGATCAATAGTTTTATGTAAGATTGAAAAGAAGAAGGAAATTGTCTTTTCAATAGGGCTTTCAAGAAGGTTTTTATTACTCAATGACTGGCCTAGAGATTGCTGACCTTTTCCACTGCAACGGGATCCGGGACTCAAGTTTCAAGTTGGAAAAAAAAAAACATTTTCAGCGCTTTATTATAACTTCTTTTTGAAATAATCTAACGAGTCAAAGTAATGATCACCGGACCGTATTTCCCTCTCAAAGAGGTCTCATTAATGGAAATCTTGGATCTTTACCCTCGGGGTTAGGTCGGTATCTACGAAAGCCTTCACCGCACATAACTCGGATTTAAGTCGCAGGGAGTTGAATACTGGATTCATCCCACGGGTAAAGCGAAACCGCAAAAGGCATTTCAAACGTCATATACGCGCCGGTTTTAATAATTTTCCATATTCCGAGCTTCTTGTTTAACTTGAGAACTCCTCATAATTAAAAAAAAAAAGAAACAAAATTTTTTTAAATAAAGGGAGAAAAAAAGTACAAAAGAATTTTTTCCCCTATAAATTATTGGGGACATGACAGGTGGAAGCTTTGATTTCCCTTTCATAAACGACAATTTGGATCGTGGATTGACCCAAGTCGACCTCACGTAACGACTCCCGGTATTCGTTTTCAAAGGCGTTTTTCTCCTCTCTGCGGTTTCCTTTCAGAATTTTTTTCAAGACGAAAAACAAGAAGAAAGGTGTTACCTTGAGATAAAAGAAAAAAAATCGTCCTACACTTTTTGAATAATTCTGTAGACATAAAATTTTAAAAATTCTCACATCTTGAGACATTATTCAGTAATCGTTTTAATTGTTTCTTCCAGGCGTTTATGAATTAATTAAAAATATGTTGTTATCGGTTTTGTAATCCAGACAAAAAAGCCTTTTAAAACAAGAGACAAAATAGACAAAGAAAAAGAAATTATTTTACCTCTGAGAACGGATCCACTTGCATAACAATAATTGCAAGGAGCGTGTAATTATGTTAATTTTAAACATTCAAGGACAGACTGAAAAAATCGTTTTTATAGTCTTGTAGGACAAAACTAAGGGGGAAAATGAGAGTTAAGTCGTTTGGGATGCTGCGAGAGAAAGAGCTCTGGACCGTTAGCTTCGGTACTGATCCACTAAACACGCTTTGAACCACTTACTCGAAAGAAACCTCTTTACAACTTTTTTTTTTATCAGGCGTCTTAGGTACGATAATTAAAGTTTTTGTCTTATGAAATTTCATCGGCGTCCCTGAAGGGAAAGTTCATGGTCTTTTAATAACTTTTTACAAAGATTGCTACCGAGAAAACTGGATTAAAAAACTCATTTTACACCGAAAATCGATTACGATCACAAATCGTTTTGACTTTACAGGAAGAACATGTTCATCGAGGGTGTCACAATAACTCTGTTTTGTAACCTTTTGGAAGGTTGCAACCTAAAATTACATTTTTTGTGAAATTTTGGTGGATTAGGGTTCCCCAGGTCAGCTTGAATATTACAGTTCAAATTTAGATATGACCTTTACAAAATTGAATTTGTCCTCTGATGTCCAGAAATTTTTTGTAAGAAAAAACTTAAAGAGAGGTAAAAACATAGGAGGAGGAAGTATAACGGAGGGGAAGTTTTTTTTTTTTTTTTTTTTTTTTTTTTTTTTTTTTTTTTTTAAATATTTTTAATTAAAATTTGCAGTTTTTTTTGTAAGTTTTTATTTTTGACGATTTTCTAAGTATCAAGGTAGAAATAATGGGATTTTGCCCAAGGAAGGTTCCTCTCGTAACGCGAGGAAGTATGAAATTTCTCCCTACTAAATGATAATTAATGTAAAAAAATGATAATTTTTACAAAAAAAAATTAAAAACATTTAAGGAGTAATTGTGAAAATTTGGTGAAAATCGGACCAACGGCCGCGGCGAATTGATGGAAATTTCAAACAGACATATCTCAGCCATTTTTTTCGAAATTCAAAAATTGCCCTCGTTAGTTTCTTGTTCACCGACTAAAGAAATTATTGTGAAAATCTGGTGAAAATAGATAAATTGGAAAATCGGAAAAAATGCTACGGCCGGGCGGTATAGACAAAGTTGAGATCGGTAAAGATCAATATTCGACTTGACCCTCCGGGGTCTGAAAGACCCTTTCCCAAAAACCCAACGTGGAGGGTACCACAATTAAAATGCTCGTTTGGAGCTGCCTTCTCTTACCTTTCTCAAAGGACGGGAAAAAATTAATTAAATGTTTTTTCTCACGTCTTTTTGAAATCGAGATGGTCAGTTGAAACAGGACCCTGCCCACAGAATCTATGAAGACCAAGGGTCATTTTGATACTTAAAGACCCACCCAAAAAACATTGTCGATCGAAAAGACCAGGGCCCCAGTGTACTATCTATGCCAATGGGAAGAACGTTCGATTTGTTTCATATTTTTTAGTTGGAGAAAGTAAAAATTACAATAAAATAAAAATATTATGTATTTAGCAAGAAAAAAAACGTGAGTAAGCAAAAACGGTTGCTATACTACGCAAAAATGCTAATTTTATTATCTTTTCTAATATCACTTATGGTATCTTAAAATGCACAGTTTTTTTTAGCGTTTTTTTTCTAATTTCTAATAACGCTACAGTAATGTTATCATTGAAAAACTTTTATGTTATCTCTCAAGTTAATTGGAGAGACTCCATTATGCGGTAGACAAAGGAAGAAAATAATGGTTGTCTCCCATAAATAGATTACCGGATTAATCTATCTTTCGGGTACAAA
>JACGAQ010000791.1:0-89731 GCA_014119065.1 Orius insidiosus
TGTTCTGGAGTTCGGCTCTGAAGCAATACAGGAGTTTTCTTCGGCTATTTATGCTCCTTATCATAGACATTATCTTTCATTTGCTCTGAAGATCCTGAGTCAGCTTCAAAGCAAATGAAAAAACAATAAAAAAAATCGTAAATATTAACCCAACAAGCCCACTTATGACTTTTACATCAAAAGAGCTCAATTTGAAAGAAAAAAAAAAATTGTGGCAAAAATGGTGTATTTTGGGATATTGGGGCTGGCTCACCACTCTGAAAAATCTGAAAAAAATTAGGAAAAATATCCTATAAGTTTTTGCCACCCCACAAAGGTCAAAAGTTACGACTTATAAGCATTTGAATTTGACGATTAAAAAAAAAAGGTGATGAAAATCTATTTTGACACTAGTTGGAAACTGTATTTCCTCCAGGACCTTTGACAATATTGAGACACAAGAATAATATCTTTCTTTCAAATCTTCTATCGACCTAGCCGTAAACGTTTCTCGATTCCATCTGTCATGCATGACAGAAAATTTCAAAGCAAACCGATGTGCGAGATCAAAAGATGGTCTGTTTCTTCCATCGTCCAATTCTCTCTTTGGAGGTGATTCTGATAGTCAGTAAATGAGTATGATGGTATCTCAAGTACCCTGGCTGCAAACGGACTGCTGTTCAATCTGCTCCGAATCCAGGGGCGAGCAGCAATTTTTCTTACTTCTGGGACATCTAAAATGCAATATCTTAATAATCATATTTGGTTTTATAAAATACTTACTTTTTGAGGGGCCAGAGGACATCGGCAGTACAGGATCTTCTTGATTCACAATGATGGTAGGTTCATCTTCACTTTTCTCTCTTTCTCCAGTTGGAGACTCCATCGTCTTCATCTTCGATAGCATTTTCTGTTTAACTTGTACGAATCAAAATTTTTTCTTTCGAGAGCACACGAAGTTGAAAAAAAATCAAACTTGTAGACAAAAGATTTTTAGATGAAAAATTGAGGCTCCAACCATATGTTTATTTTTTTTGTTAAATTTAACATCTGTTATAAATACTTTTTCTTTTGTCCCAATTTTTACATCACGTTATAAATTTTAAATTTTAGAGAAGGGAGCCAAATAAAATGTTGCATTATTCTATCCCAACAGAAAAAAGTAATTAATAAATAATGGCTTAGTTTATGGCAATTTATGCATTTTTTTTTTCTTTTGATACTTACTTTTGATGAAGTGCCATATTAATCACAAAAAATCTATGGTAACAACAAATTTTACACAAATAAATAAAATTGCCTTTATTAACAAGTAACTTTTTCAGTATACAAATATACAAAATACTTTACAATAGAATCTAGAGGTGAAAGTAACAGGAAATACAATTAGACTTAAGGCGAAGAGGTTTTTCGTAGAAATTTGCGGCACCTCTCGCTCCGCAGAAAATGGCCCGATTTTTTTGTGAAGCAAATAGTACTTTCTATATGAAAATAATTTTGGGATTGGTGATGAAAAATTTTTTGACCCTAAGTTTTGATATTTGGGGTCAAAAAAAAATTTTTTTTTTTATACATCAAATTTGCGTTTCTCGGCGCTCTCTCTCCGCTATGGTATACCCTTTTCGCCTTTAAGTTTTTTGTTTCCTTTAAATTTTATCTGAAATTAAAGTTGAAAAACGTCGGAGCTGCAGATGTTCATAGGTTCAGTCTGTAAAATTATAGAAATTTGTTTAAAAAAATTTTAAGAAAGAATATAACAAATTTACCTTTCTACAAGGCAAACAGGAGTTATATTCAAGTTAGCGAACTCTTTGTCAGTCAATTTTAATTTGGCGATTGCATTCGTTTCTGGCGCAGGAGTAGTGCCGCCACTCAGCTTTTCCGGTATTACAAGTGTCTAAAAAGGTCATTTAAAAAAGGTGTTAGACTATTTGATGAAATACCTTCCCAGGGTTGTTAGCTTCATAAGTATGTCTGAGTGAATGCATTTCTATCTGACAAGACACCATAGCGCTCTTGAGTTCATTTAACAGTAAAAGGTCACTTCGGATTTCGTTAAAATGTTGGCAAATTTCAGAAGTTGGGATCGGATTCAATTCTGAAAAGACAAAAAATAATGATTTCAGACAAAGAGTTGATATCGCTTACCAATTTTCAGTTCAGAGAGCTGCTCTTCGATCGCTTTTAACTTCTTTTGCCCGATGTTAGCAGGCATTTTCATCCTTTGAGAACGTAGCATGATTCCTGAAGTTTTGACTTCTGGAAATTTGATGTTCGAGAGTTCATTCGACAACGGATCGAGTCGTAATTGGATTTTTTTCCTGTGATGGAGTTTTCTTTCAATTTTACGAGATTCGCTCTGATTATCGGCCGCAGTGATGAGCTTTTGAAGGTCCTGCGTTTGCGATCTCTCCTTCTTCCTCGCCTCGATTTTCCTTAGCTCGTTTTGCAACATTGCTCCTCTTCAACCTAAAAATTTAACAATCTTTTTAATTTTTGTTTTTGAACACTTTTTTAACAAATCAGAATGGGCGACTCCCGAAAGCACAAAAAGTAAGAATGGTACCACTGTATGTTTACTGGACGGATTTGCGTTTTTCGGGTATCTGTATCTCAGCACCCTGTATACCGATCGACTTCAAATTTTATACAGATCTTCTCTGATTCAATACGAGTAAATTCTGAATATTTCAATCGATCGGTAAACAGGGTGCTGAGATACAGAACTTCAAAAACCCGGTTTTTCGCTGTTCTTATTTAGCTAGCCAGGGCTACAGCCTCTCCTAGAGAACCGATTGACATAAAATTTGGCACAGAGCTTCCTTTCAATTTTAGCCAGTGCCTTTTGAAAAATTTAACCCATTATCTCAAATAAAAAAAAAGTTAGGAGCAAAAAACTGGTAATTTTCCCCACTTTGACAGGCCCACAGCCTAGGGGACTGGACCAATCGACTTGAAATTCAGCACAGGGCTTCTTTTAACCCTTTCGAGACCGCAGACGACTTCAGTTGCCCAGCGGGAAGCCTCTCTAAGCACTAGAGACATGCAAAAACTGGCCATCTGTTGGGGAAGAAATGAACTACATGATGATCGCATCACTCGTTGCTTTCTGTGCTTGCGCAGAGAATCCGGCGTCAGACACGGTCTCGAAAGGGTTAACTTTCCCAGTGCCTTCTAAAAGATTTAAGCCATTTTTGGGACACCTTCCACAGCATGGTGACGTTAAGTCACCTTTTATATAACAAGTGTTTGGTAAAAATCGTTCTCCCCAAATTCAGACAATGACAACCATTTGGGCAAATTTCGGAAAAGCAATCGACATTGTGAAGATAACTACAAAAGAAAAGTCTAGAAAATGAGATGAAAATTGCAACTAGCAACGTTCGGCACTACAGACAACGATAGCACAAAAATTTCCTTTGCGGTGTCTGGAAGAGCCACTTCCAAAAACAAGAGACATGGAGGGCAATACGATAGCATTTTAGGAAAATTATCTTAGATTTCATTTTGATTTTAAAACGATAGTATTTACTTGTTCTTTGGTTCGATTGTAAAGCTTCTGAAGCTGTTCCTTCCTTCGTCTTTCATGATCGGCGTCGAAGACATAGGCTTTTGTATCCTGGTTTGGCCCAGTTCCCGCTTTTGCCTGAAAAATGGCACAGTTAAAAATGAAATAATTCTTATCTTAGATAGATTAGAAAGAGGGTAAACCTTGGACAAAGCAGATACACAGAAATAGTATCTCTCTTTGAGATCTTCAACAGTTCGCGGTTTAAACGTGGTCCTGTCCCAGCGATCGCACATCACGATGAACCTGAGGTTGAATCGCTTGCAGAGATCGAAGAGATGGTCAGTTTCCTCTTTGGTCCACGAGGCATTCAAAAGATGTTCGCATAGTCGAGATCGGTGTAGGTCGGGATTTGGACTTCTTTGTTGAATTTCGCAAAAGGATATTCTTTCCCTTCGTCGCAAACGCGTCTCCAATGATGGAAGACTGCGTTGTCCTTCCGAGCTGGATTCGTAAACGGAGTCCACCTCCATGGCCTCACGCTTTTCATACCTAAATTCGCCTTCGCATTTTGATAGCCCATCCCTTAAAATAAAATTAACTTACAAAAAATACCGATAGTGAACAAACCCTTATCAGTCGGAAATAAAGGCGGAGCATCTTTGTTGTCGTTGTACAAAAGTGCGAAAACTTCTCTAGCCATCCCTTCAGGCCTTTTGCTCACTTTCTGAGAAGGCGGGACTGCTTTTTTTATTTTCCTGTCAGTCCCCATAATCGACTCCTTCGACAAGTCCGGACGACTCGTCTCGATTTCCAGGATGTCTTTTATGTCTGACATGTTTATCTAAAAAGAAACCAAGTTGATTTTAAACTATGATGGTACTTAAAGCTAAAACGAGTAAATTCTTACGTAATTCAATTTCTTTAGCCGCTAAGCATGAGTAGAATGCTGAATACGTGAAAAACGCGCAATTCATCAAAAAGCGTTTGACTTTTGAGGAAGGTTTTGTAAGCTCGAGGTTATTAGTTTGAAGAGTGACCAACCAAATCAAGGTTTCGCAAAGGACTTTTCAGAGATAAAGAGTTTGAAGTAACATCTTCAAAATAAAAATGAAGTACCTACATTTTTTGAAAATCTTACCACTAGTATAGCGCATTTAGAAGAATTACAGATCTCTGTCATCTTTGAAAATCCCGATTTTTTACTTCCTCAAAGAGAAGGTTATTGTGATAACTCTAGTAAATGGTAGAGACCCCGTAGAGGAAAACCCTTTGAAGATCGTGAGGTTGTATGTGATGCCAGCCGTCCGTCCATGTTTTTCCGGACGTCATCACGGCCTCAATGTTCATCCGATTTTCACCAAAATTTCATAGCATCTTCGTTTTTTACTCACCTCGATAATGATGAGAGCTTTTTTCGAAATTCGCAAAAATGGCAGAGATATACCTGTCTAAAGTTCAGTTTCCATGCGATTTTTACAGGGTCTACCTTTTGTAGTTATCTTAGAATTTTTTTTGGGGGGGGGGGGGGGGGGGATTCGCAAAAATCGTGAAGATCTTGTTTAAAATTTTGTTCTGAGCGCTACGGCAACATCCTTAAAGAGAAGGAACAATATAGGGGAGGGGGAATTTTTTTTCCAAATATTTTATACCTAAGTTTTTTGTTAACTTCCTTAAAGAAGTTATTGTGATACCCTCCTCGTCGGGTTTTAGGGGAAGGGTCTCCCAGACACCGTAGGTCAATTCGAATATTGATCTTTACCGATCTCAACTTTGTCTGTGGTGCCGGCCGGCCGTCCGTCCGTAGCATTTTTTTCCATAACACTTTACAGCCCACAATTCTTCTTGTTTTTGTCAGCCGGAGTTCTAATTTCAATTTTTTAGTTTAGTTGAGGATTTGCGCTGATAGCCGAAATCCTCAACTAAACTAAAAAATTGGATTTACAGCCACAGTTTTCATCCAATTTTCACACAAATTTCTTTAGCCGGTGAACAAGAATGTAACGAGGGCGATTTTTGAATTTCGAAAAAATGGCGGAGATATGTCTGTTTGATATTTTGAAAATTGGCTGCGGCCGAACCGTTGGTCCGATTTTCACCAATTACTCCATATATTTTTTAAGAATTTTTGGTGTAAAAAAATTGCCACTTTTTAATAATAATTTTTTTTTAGTAGGGAGAAATTTCATACTTCTACCCATTACGAGAGGCACATCCGTAGGCCAAAGAGCTCATTATTTCTACGTTGACACTTAAAAAAATTTTCGAAAAAAAGAACTTACAACACATTTTTCAGAAAAAAAAGCGCAAATTTAAAAAAGAAAACCCCGAAAATTTTTCTAAAAAACAAACTTGGAAAATTTTTGGAAAAAAAAACTTCCCCCTCCGTTATACTTCCTCTCCCATATACATACATCCCCCTCCTAAATTGTTATTTCTCTTAAAGGAAGTTTTCATTGGAAGCTCTTCAAACCAGAACTTAAAATTTGCAGTTTTTTTAAATTGTCAAAGTTTTTTAAACTTTTATTTCAAAAACATTTTAAGTATCAGGAAATCGGGCTCTTCGCCCTAGAAAGGTAGAAGAAGAAATTTTTTTTCAAACTGGTTGGAATAAGGACAGTATATGTAGGAAAAAGTTTTTTTTTTTTTTTTTTTGGCACGGCTTCAATTTGTTTTTTCTCGACTAAGTCTCCTAATGATGCCCTTAGTAAAGTCCCTAGTAAGTTTCTAGAACATACCCTCTCACCTCTGCCCGCCGCATCCTGGCTCCGTAAGTACACGAAGACTTTACAGGGCCTTTCGACTTCACCCGCCAACCCTCACGATCAATTTCTCTCCCTAACTTAACACCCTCCCCGACCCACTGACTGTACCAGACTTCTCTTGACGCTAAGTTATCGCACACCATTTTTTTTCTTCTTCCTCCTTTTTTTACTCGCTGTTAATCATTTTGTAGGTCAAAGTTAGTCATGTCTTTACCATTATTACGATCCATAAATCGTTTTATTTTATACTCTTTTTGGCTAAAAAAGTCTAAGATTGTAAAATATCTCAAAATGAGGAGACTCTTGGGAAGTATTTCGGTTAAAAAGCGCATTTCAGTTGGTGACCGGCGAGACGGAACGAGCAGAAAGTGTTTTTCTTTCCTTTTTTTTTACCCGGACGCCGGAGGGGACTCGTTTCGGTGGGGGAACCGGTAGAACATACCTTTCCATTCCGTTCTTCGGCGGTCTCTTCAGTTCGAAAACATTCTCCACTCTGGAATGTCATGGTCGCCCGCTCGTTACTTACTACCCGGTAACACGTTGTGTCCAAGTGATTTTTGTGTGGTTTTTTGTTTTTCATCGTGATTTTTTAAAATGATATGCTTGAGATCTGCGGCGAGCTTCCTCCAGCCGCATCAACACGGTAGGTCGACAACCTTGATCTGATTAAAAATAAAATAAACCGGGCGAATCCCCTCTGGTCAGACGTCTCACCGACCTAAATCACCTACTCGTTATTCAACGACTAAAAATGAGCAAGGCCATTTTATAACATCAGAATCCCCATGCATTTTTAGCTTTTTTAAGCCCTGCTTTTGCCATTGTGGCCAGGTTACATTTTTCGTGAAAATGACCGGATTAGGGGTTTTCCCAAAAATTTTAAGACACAGCCCCCACTTGAGGATTTTTTTTAATCTGTTTTTAGTCCCCAAAACAATATTTTGTCAGATTATTTGGTGTTTTTGACAGTAAATCCCATTAAAATATCAAAATTTATGATTTTATTTAGTTTTTCGATCTAGAACACCCTTTTTATCGGATATATTGATGTTTTCTTCAGAAATGTGGTGTTCTTTGCTGTAGAAAAATACATTCTGCTGGTTTTGGCGTGTTTTTCACAGTTTTGGATGGATAATCGCATTAAAACCCAAATTTAAGGTAATTTCTGCCGAAGAAAACCCATATTCCCGGATATTCTTTTTTTTTTCTCTCTGGTTTTTTGGCCAACTGGCCCTTTTTTAAGCCCTGCTTTTGCCATAGTGACCTGGTTATATTATTTAATCCTGAAGTTTCGTGAGAATGATCTGTATGAATTAGGGTTTCCCAAAAATTTTTGGGGCTTTTTTATCTATTTTAGTCCCCAAGAAATTTTTTTTGCCAGATTTTTTATTGTTTTTGACAGTAAAACTCATTAAAATATCAAAATTTAAGCATTTTCTTTAGTTTTTCGATCTAGAACACCCTTTTTTATCGGATATATTGATGTTTTCTTCAGGATTGTAGTGTTCTTTGCTGTAGAAAATACCTTCTGCTGGTTTTTGCGTGTTTTTCACAGTTTTTGATGAATAAACTCATTAAAAACCCAAATTTAAGGCATTTTCTGCCGAAGAAAACCCATATTCCCGTATATTCTTATTTTTTCCTCGGGTTTTTGACCAATTAGCCCTTTTTAAGCCCTGCTTTTGCCATAGTGGCCAGGTTATATTTTTAATCCTGAAAGTTTCGTGAGAATGACCTGTACGGATTTGAGTTTTTCCAAAAATTTTAAGACAATCAGCCCCCACTTTAGGCTTTTTTATCTGTTTTTAGTCCCCAAGACAATTTTTTTGGTGTTTTTGACAGAAAAACCCATTAAAATTTATGCACATCATTATTTTTTTCGATCTAGGACACCCTTTTTTATCGGATATATTGATGTTTTCTTCAGGATTGTGGTGTTCTTTGCTGTGAAAAATAGATTCTGCTGGTTTTGGCGTGTTTTTCTCAGTTTTTGATGGATAAACTCAATAAAAACCCCAATTTAAGGCATTTTCTTCCCAAGAAAACCGGATGTTCTTATTTTTTTCCTCGAGTTTTTTGGCCAATTGGCCCTTTTTTGGGTTTCTTTAGTTTTTCTTCAAAATTAAAGAGTTTTTTTAAAGTTTTGTAATTTATAAATGTCATCAAAATATCATAAATACACAGAAAATTGCCTTGTCTCGGCCATGAAACGAGTTTTGACTAATGACATCTCTTTGTTATCGTAATTTATTTAAAAATGTCAAATTTGTATTAAGATTCGAGATTACAATGGATTTTAGGCTACTCCCTGGCTCACGTGTCGAATTATCCAATTAGTCCTACGCTTTATAAAAAAAAACGATAAAAATCCAAGGCTTTGAATTATCAAGTGGGACAATGCACGCGAAGTTATTTTTAGAGATGAAATGTCTGATCAAAGGTCCTGTAGTAAAATAAATATAAAAATGCGGGTCGTTTTCGAACTGTGGAAAAAGTCGGGTGGTTTGGAAGGGTTGAGATTTAAAATTTAAATCATCCCCTTTGTCCCCCCGCTCCTACAGAGAGCCATTTCGTTTCACACCAAAAGGACTGATGTCTGCGGCTTCAATGAATAATTCATACTTTTTCCCTCCGTGTTTTTCCAGAACGCATTTTCCTCATTTCTCGAGGACGTTTGAGTTAATCGAGAAACCGTCTGGCTATATTTTTTGAACAGTAGAACCTGTTGAAAAGTTGACAAACGTTTCGAGCCGCCGGCAATAAAAACGACTACCTGGAAGTCACAATGAAGGAAGGAGAAAAAAAAGTAAAGAAACCGATAGGGGCCTTCCTTTTTTGTCCCTCAAACATTCTTTTGAGGAGCGTCCCACATTCTTTTGTTATTACGAAATTTTCAAGTGTACGAAATTCACAAAAGGGCGTCAATGTGTCAACCGGAAACGGCTTTCTTTCCACCAAGGAAAAAACCTTCGTACATATTTTTTGACGCTTTAAAATGCAGAAAAAAATCGTAAAATGAGAATACTATTGTTCACCATCTGACGTCAACATTTAATTTGCATAATCGACATTTTAACATTGAGTTTTTATATTGATAAATCATAAAGATCATCAAAGAAAGGTTTTAAGCTGTGTCAAAGTGCCAAAGAAGAGGCTAAACAGATAATTCTTTACATTATTTGAAAAGTCAGAGACTTGACCACTCACCCACTAAGATATTCAGGGTTTTATGGAAGAATTTGTGAGTAACATTTTTCATCCTTATACATATTGATTGATGGCCTCGTGGTCTGAGAGACTTAACCCTTTTCTTTAAGCCTAGGAGCTTCTTTCAATGGTTTTTTGGGGCGTTTTCTCGTTTTAGCCAAGAAACATTCCATTGGGTTTTCCTCGCACTTTCTGCGTAGAAGCTTCTTTTCAATGGTTTTTCGGGGCGTTTTTCTCGCTATTTTAGCCATGAAACTCATTTCCACAGGGTTTTCCTCGCTCTTTCAGCCTAGAAGGTTCTTTCTAAATGTTTTTTGGGGCGTTTTTTCGCTATTTTAGCCTAAAGCTCCCTTTAACTGGGTTTGGTCTATCTTTCAGCCTTAAATTGCGTTGGTGGAGTCGGTTCTTTGACGTTAGAGATTATTTGCTCATTTTAGGCTACATTTGACCAAATTCTCGTCGAATCTTGAAAATTACGTGACAAAAATTTTGCAAATGAAGGTAAGAAAAAAATAGTTCAAGGTCCCATTGTTGCGTAACCGATGTTTTCCGCTATTACTCGGTTCAGAGATGGAACAAAAGAGACACAATTTTCTTCACGTCTTCTTCTCCTACTTTTTTTCGTAATCTGGCTTAAAGAAAACATTTTTTTTTAATTTATCTAGTAAAAAACTCCAATTTGGTCTTGGGACTATTCTTAGATTTTCCCATATTGGTAAATATCGATCAAACCCTAGCCGTAGAAACGTGAATATTTACGATTTCCTTTGACGAATACGGCCGCCATTTAAACTCCTCTCTTTTTTTGATGTTTTTAAATGAAAATAAAAAGGAGTTTTGTTTCCCTTTTATGGTTAACGATATCGCTCAATGGGAATCCGACCGTTTTGTATTCATGTTGCGGTGTTTCTTTTATGGAAACCATTTAAACTTTTTCTTCGCCATTTTTATTCTTTCGACCTTTACAAGTCTCAACCTGAATATTTTTTTTGTACAAAAATTTGCCGGGTTGTTAGGGCCTAATTGTGAGTGGCGGGATATGACCTTAGGCTATGGACAGACGCGACGGTTTCGACGAGAAATCGATGTCTCACCTATTCAGCTCCTCAATGAGCAAAAAAAGAGGAAATTGAGAGAAATTTTGATAAAATTGCCAGTTTCTGCCCCAAAACCGAAAAAACCCAGAAAATGGGGAAAAAGGTGCTTTCTTATCCACAATACCAAAGAAAACCGAGAATACGGTCAATATTTGGCTAATAATCCTAACGTGTCCATTCAGACGCGATGTAATTTGGCCTCAAAAAAAGGAGCAAAAAGCGGTTTATTGGCCAAAAACCGAGAAACGTGGAAAAAAACCGGTCATTTAACGATAATCTGACCGAGCCCGTTCAGGGCTCCTCTTAAACCTTAGAAATGGATTTGTTGAAGGTGTTGGTCAGCCGGGCCACAGAATTTTGTGTGTGAAGTTTTAAAAATAGTTCATTTTGGGCTTTTTCTGCCAAGAAACTTACTTTAAGTAGGTTTTCCTCGCTCACTCGGCCAAGAAATTTCTTTTAAATTAGTTTTCGGGCGTTTTCCTCGCTTTTTTAGCCGATAAACTCCCTGTAACTCGGTTTTTCTCTTTCTTTTAGCGGAAAAGCTTCTTTAAAATTGTTTTTGGGCGTTTTCTTCGCTTTTTTTTAGCTAAGAAACTCATTTCTACTGGGTTTTCCTCTCTCTTTCAGCCTAGAAGCTTCTTTTTAATGTTTTTTGGGCGTTTTCTCGCTTTTTAGCTAAGAAACTCATTTCTACTGGGTTTTCCTCTTTCAGCCTAGAAGCTTCTTTTTAATGGTTTTTTGGGCTCGTTTTCTTTTCGCCTCTTTTAGGTTTTTTGGGCCAGCCAAGAAACTAGTTCGGGCTCCTCTTAAACCTTAGAAATGGATTTGTTGAAGGTGTTGGTCAGCCGGGCCACAGAATTTGATGTCTATTTTCGTTGAGTGTTTCGGCCAAAAGTGAGTAATAGTAATAGATATGTAGTCATAAAATTAGAAATGGATGTTTCAAATTTTTTTTTGATAAAATGTCTGGGATATGAAAAGAAGGGTTATCTCCCATCGTGACTCCTTTCACCCGGATTTAAGCCCGAGTTTTCCGTTTATCTCCAAAACAAAGACGCGCGCCATAGAATTAAGTCGAGATTAGTAAAGTTCTCAACTTTATCTCAGCATTCTCGGACCCAAGATTTTAATAGCGTCGATTTATTAAATTACGAGAATTCTTTCCGAATATTAAATGTTTTGAGAAAAAAAGAAGAAGGTGAAAATTAGCATATTTTAAGCTCCCTGAGTCTATGCAAATCTCGCAATTACCATCTGTGAGTCATCAAAGAGTTACAAGCCAGTTTGGAATGTATAAAGAATTTTTTTTTAAAGTTTAAAATATCGTCATGAACGATAGATTTTAAAAATGATTTCTCATCAGTCATCAGTTCTAAAAGTGGCTAAATTATTTTCAAAAGCCCCATAGACATATCAAATAAGGTAGATTTCTTTTCTTCAAAAATCTACCTATTGTAATGTACTAAGTTTATATATGTCGCAGCCCTTTTGTAGAATTAGCCTTTTTGCAAAAAGGCTAGCCTCTTTGCAAAACGCCGGCGTTTTGTGGAAAGAAACGTTGTGGAACAAAACGCCTGGTCGATTTCCGCCCTTTTGTAAAAAGGCTGGATGTGCTTAGCCTTTTTGCTAAAATATTTTCATTTTACAAAGAGGCTAGCAGCGGCTAGCCTTTTTATAAAAAGTCTAATTCAGGCTTTTTATAAAACGGCTGTTAGGTAATACTGTGGAAGTCTTCCCGCCTTTCAGGATAAGTGATAACTGATAACACGCACAATAACGTAACTTAATAACTTAATTTTCTTTCTCTCGCGAGGATGCGCTCGTTGGATACCTCTAGGGGGTTAATTTTTTTCCTCTCGCGAGGATGCGCTCGTTGGATACCACTAGGGGGTTAATTTTTTTCCTCTCGCGAGGATGCGGTCGTTAGATACCTCTAGGGGGTCTAGATACCTCTAGGTATCCAACGAGTGCATCCTCGCGAGAGGAAAAAAATTAACCCCCTAGTGGTATCAAACGAGCGGATCCTCGCGAAAGGAAAAAAATTAACCCCTCTAGGGGGTCTAGATACCTCTAGGTATCCAACAAGTGCATCCTCGCGAGAGGAAAAAAATTACCCCCTAGTGGTATCAAACGAGCGGATCCTCGCGAAAGGAAAAAATTAACCCCCTGAGGTTTCCAACGAGCGCATCCTCGCGAGAGAAAGAAAATTAAGTTTATTGTGCGTGTTATCAGTTATCACTTTTCCTGAAAGGCGGGAAGACTTCCACAGTAATAACAAACAGCCTTTTTACAAAAAGGCGAGGAGTCGTCAGCCGTTTTACAAAAAGGCGAGGAGTCGTCAGCCGTTTTACAAAACGGCGAGAGCTATTAGCCTCTTTGTAAAATGAAAATATTTTAGCAAAAAGGCTAAGCACATCCAGCCTTTTTACAAAAGGGCGGAAATCGATCAGGCGTTTTGTTCCACAACGTTTCTTTCCACAAAACGCCGGCGTTTTGCAAAGAGGCTAGCCTTTTTGCAAAAAGGCTAATTTTATAAAAGGGCTACGACATATATATTAGCACGATAACTGGAGCAATTTTAATGTGAGGGTGACGATATCCGGTATTTAGAGCTTTTATCTCAATAGCTCGGACGAGTTCGTTAATGGCTGAAATCGGACCAGCGATTCACCTACTTTACTTAGGGCTTAAAAGACAAAATTGGCATTGTCTATTGAAATCCTAGTCCTTTTGCAAAAAAAAACTTTAAGACCTCTGCGAGGGCGTGTAAAAAATTAATTAAAGCAGGTTTGGACGAGCCAGGCGCAAAATATTGAACTAGCTAAACTTAAAAAAAATTTGAATTTATACCGGGAAATTATTAAATATTTTATTAATAAATTATCAGATGTTTTTCTAGGGGCTCAGTGGCGCAATTTTTCTTATATCATCATTTTTATAACATAATAATATATTTTGTGCTTATACATTTTAATTTTAATCATGAAAAGAAATCCACCTTTTAGTCCCTGCTACCGCAGGGTCATTATTTTTATTTACAATGTATGAGAAAATTTTTTTTTTTTTTTTGAGATAAAAGTTAAAATTTTTTATAGAAGCGTTTGGTTGTTTATTTCTGTAAATTGGTGATGATAGCGGATGGTTGAACGGGGTCGTTTAGAGGAGACCGGAACGGCTGGGGATCGACTTCCGGACTCGGGGACCCAGCGCCATTGTCTCCTATTATCGTGACTATTTTCTCGGGGTGTACATTGTTTAACGATCCTCACGGAACGTCGTGATTTCGGCCTCTTCTTCCATAGAACGAGCTTTATGGTTAATTAAATAAGCTTTTGAGATAAAAGTTTTTTTTTCGGTTGCGAAAAAGAAGTCGTTTTTGTCTCCTGTGGGAATGAGGTTGACTCAAAAAGTTTTCTCAACGAGATTCCGCCACCTCTTTTCATCCTTGATGCATGTTTAAATAAGGTTTATTCAGGAAACGCGGGTGAAGAAAATTGAGCCAACACATTACGTAAGGCGCCTTTTCTTCAACACTTTTGAGCGGGGTTTCAAGTAGACTTAATTTCCTTCACAAAACTCTCACCTAACTTAGAAAATCTGAGTGACAGTCGAGCCAAAATGCCACATTCTAAACAGTAAACAAAATTTTAACTTCATTAAAGAAGTTATTGTGATACCCTCCACGTCGGGTTTTTGGGGAAGGCTCTTCCAGAACCCGAAGGGTCAAATTGAATATTGATCTTTACCGATCTCAAGTACGTGTATGTCTGTGGTGCCTCCCGGCCGTCCGTAGCATTTTTTTTCCTGAACACTTTACGGCCACAGTTTTCAACAGATTTTCACAGTCGGTGGACAAGAAACTAAAGCGATTTTTGAATTTCGAAAAAATGGCGGAGATACCTATGTCTGTTTGGAATTTTCAAAAATGTGTAATTTTCACCACATTTTCACCAATTACTCCTTATATTTTTTAAGAATTTTTGGTGAAAAAAAAAATTTAAATTTTTTTTACATTAATTTTCGTAGGGAGAAATTCCATACTTCCACGCCTAATGAGGGGGACCTCTCTTGGGCAAAATCCCATTTTTTTATCTTGATATGTACTTAAAAAAATTTCGATAAGAAAAAAAACTTCGAACATTTTTGAGGAAAATCGAATTTGAAAAAACTTCCCCCTTCGTTATACTTCCCATCCTTTATACTTCCCCCTCCGTTATACTTCCCCTCCTTTATAAATCCCCCACCTATATTTTTACTTGCTTTAAGGAGGTTTTCGTTGGAAGCTCTTCAAACTAGTACTTTAAGGCTGTTTTTAACGTTAAAGAGCGAGGAAAACCCTGTGGAAATGCGTTTCTTGGCTAAAAGAGCGAAGAAAACGCCCAAAAAACCATTAAAAAGAAGCTTCTAGGCTGAAAGAGCGAGGAAAACCCAGTGGAAATGAGTTCTTAGCTAAAAAAGCGAAAAAAAACGCCCAAAAAACAATTTTAAAGAAGCTTTTCCGCTAAAAGAAAGAGAAAAACCCAGTTACAGGGAGTTTTCGCCTAAAGCGAGGAAAACGCCCGAAAACCAATTAAAAAGAAGTTTTTGGCCGAGTGAGCGAGGAAAACCTAGTTAAAGTAAGTTTCTTGGCAGAAAAACCCAAAATGAACGATTTTTAAAACTTCATTTTTAAAATTTTCAAGATTTAATGAGAATTAAGCCAGGTTATGTTCGAAATCTGAAATATCGTATGACAATAATCTCTGGAATTCGTTAATTAACGTCGAATAACCGACCCTGCGAAGTTAACGAAGGGTTTAATTAACTGTTGACACAACGTCTTTCTTTAACCGAGCCAGAAATTGAGTTGAGTTAAGAAAACTACTTATAATTTGGGTCGCGTTGTTAAATTAGGACATTGTTTAGAGTCTCATGCCTAAGGAGGAGCTCTTGTTAATTACAATGTTGTAATGAGAAGATGTAAAAGTAGATCTCAAGTATTAAAACCGCCATTTTTATCTTTTAAAATAACGAAGAAGATTTTAAAAAGCTTTTATTTTAAGGATTTCCGAAATCGGATTGTATAAAAAGAACGTCTCCTTCAACAATACCCACGTTTTTCTTTTATTTCAGTATTATACAAGGGGTATAAAAAGGGGGAAAAGGCCGGGGGTGAACATGACGATTTTCAAAGGGTAGTCTTTTCACGGCCACGTCGCATTTCAGGCTACGTAAAAGAGCGAAGAAAGGATTCTGATCCCCTTGTAAGATATGAGATCCTTCTAAACCCGACGAAATTCACAAAGAAACGCCTCCTAAACACCGAATTAATCTTGATTTTTAAACATTTAGGTCATATTTTTAATTCAAGGCTAAATATCGAATTTTCTACGCAAAAAATATCAAATAACAACTTTTAATTATCCCACGTAATACTATACTTGAATAATTATAATAATGGTATTCAATGGAGTGTGAATGATCCCTCAGTTATTATAATTTCGCCCTTGAAAATATCACCTTGGAATTTCTGCTATAGGCAATTAGAAATAATGAAGGAAAAAAATATGTTTGAAATTTGGCGAAATTGCTTTTTAACTTCACGAAAGCAGAGATAACTCAAGTTTGAGACGTGGAGAGGGCGAAAAAAATGTTTTTTTTTTTTTTGGAGGAATCTAGGAAGATGGGGTTTTCTTCGACAATATATAAAATGAAGTATAAGGGAGGGGACGTATAACGGAGGGGAAGTACAAGAGCGGGGTAGTATAAGGGAGGGGGAAGTATAACGGAGGGGAAGTTTTTTTGTTGTTTTTCGAAAAATTTTCCTAGCCGGATGGAACCACAGACAAAGTTGAGATCGGTATAGATCCATATTCGATTTGACCCTCCGGGTCTGGAAGACCTTCCCCAAAAACCCGACGTCCAGGGTATCACAATAACTTCTTTAAGAACGTGAAACCCGAAAATTCTAGTTTTTTTTAACCAAAACGCCCAAAAATTAAGTTCAAAATGGTTTTTATGGCTAATAAACTATAGAGAGCCCATAATTATTGTGACCAAAGGGCTTCTTGTGGCCGAGAAATTGACGGAAAAAACCAGAAATAGGCTTTTTCGTCCAAAAATTAAAAATTCCATCAAACGTAAAAAGTCTCAACTAGAACATTATAATTTTTCTTGTAAAGAAATTCTTTTCATTTTTTTTCCTTCTTAAAACAATAAGGATTGAAACGGGTTCAAGCGTAGCAGCTGGACCGTCAATTTAAGCCAATTTCACTCCTTTTACGGCGATCCTATTTTTCCTTTTATTATGTGATTGTCTTTAGTGTTATTATTATGGCTTGATTTAAAACAATTTCACGCTTAAGTCTGTTTAAATTTTAAACAAAGTCGTCTTTAGTTTGAAATGACGTCGGTAATCTTCGTCTAGTGCGAAATTAGTTCCCTCCTTGTTAGCCTCCGGGGCGTAAAACATGACTTACGCATTACTTAAGTAAATCGTGTAAGTTTGATCCCTAACTAGGATTAAAATTTAGATTAACTTTTTAATTCAGCCCTCTAATGAAAGTGGTCTACTTGATCATTGTCGCGTCGTAGGTTTTTGAGAAAATTCTCTTTAATTGGCGCTTAGCATGTAACAATCGGCGACCGTTAAACTTTCTGTTTATTAGTTTAAAAACGAAAGTTTTTTAGTGAAGATTTTTTTAAAGCAACCTACTCAAAATCTGTACACTTGAATCCAGACAATTGTTTAATTTTCGATCCCATCGAGTCACGAGCCTCTTCCGCCAGATGGTTTTATTGTTTCGAAATATAACTTGCATTGTGAGATTGTGTGCCTACTTCTCCTTTTGTAACTATTCAGAATCAAATTTAACCATTCATTGTTTGCGTTGTCATTTTCATTTCATGCTTTTTAAATAGCACCTCCAACTCAAAACGACGTAGAAAACGCCCAAAATGGACGATTCTTTAGGCTCAAAAGCCGGTTTTTTTTTCTGCAAATAAAATCCATCCAAATCCGTCCAAAAATCTTGAAAAAGGAAGATTTTTTAAGGAGAGTAAAGTAAATAGAAAATTTAATTGATAGTTATGATTGACACCTGTCAAATTCGAATATGGATTTATACCGATGTCAACTTTGTGGTTCCAGCCGGCCGGCTTGGAAAATTTTTCGAAAAAACAACAAAAAAACTTCCCCTCCTTTATACTTCCTATTCCTTATATTTCCCCTCCGTTATACTTTCCCTCCCTTCGTTATATTTGGTCCCTTATACTTCCCCCTCCGTTATACTTCCCCCTCCTATATTGATACTTCTCTTTAAAACGAAAAAAAAATCTCCAAATTTGTTTTAACGACAAAAATCAAACTCATTTTATTTTTCCCTGCCAAATTCATGACTTATAGCGTACAAATCTACTTTGCACAAGTTTTCCTCGCTCTTTCAACCGAGTTGATGGGAATTTCCTTGAATCTAACGGCCGAGATTGAGGAAAACGACCAAAAAGGCATTGGTTTTTATAGACTAGAAAATACCAAAGTTCGTCAAAAAGGGTGTATAAACGTCAAAAACCCCCATGAAAAGGGTGTTTATACATCAAGAAATCG
Source organism: Orius insidiosus (assembly GCA_014119065.1). NCBI lineage: Eukaryota > Metazoa > Arthropoda > Insecta > Hemiptera > Anthocoridae > Orius > Orius insidiosus. Next base: position 18,142 of record JACGAQ010000791.1, read on the forward strand.
AGTAAAACAAAACGCTCGAGGATTCCATTAAGGTTTTTAGAGCGCTCTTTAAACCGAGTTGATGGAAATTTCCCTGAATCTAACGGCCAAGATCGAGGAAAACGACCCAAACGGCACGAACGTCTTCTAAACGGGGTTTTCTAGACCAGAAAAATACCAAAGCCCATCAAAAAGGTGTTTAAACGTCAAAAACCCCATGAAACGGGTGTTTTTGCATCAAGAAATCGAGTAAACCAAACCATAACACAGTAAAAAAGATGTTGAACGCCTAAAGACCTGATAAAACGGGTGTTTCTACACAGAAAATCGAGATAAACGCCTTAGAACCCATTAAACGAGTGTTAAACGCTCGACAATTCCATTAAGGTTTTTAGAGCTCAAACCTGAAAAGAGTGTTCCTACAGACGAAAAAAACTCCATTTAACAGGGTTTTCGGCTTTAATAGGGTCAAAAACCCAGTAAGTTGGAGTTTCTCGGCCTACTTGCTTTTTTCTTGATCCTTCAGTCACCACCGCTTTTACCGCGTTTTCCCGTCCGTTATACCAGAAAATCAACATTTTTGGCCGGCCTGATAGTAATGAGGGAAAGACTCTTTAATTGAATGAAGATAAAAATTAAAACTGGGGAAAATCAGGATTTTATCATTAAAACAGCGGTTGACCACACGCCGTGGACGGTGGATTTAGCACAGCCGGTTAGGGCGCTGTTCTCCCCGGACATATACGCTTCGATAACTATAAAATATTCATTTTAAACCGATTAAAAAAAATGCATTTTTAAATTTTTGGTCGAATGGATGCTGAATTGTTGACGTAAGATGAATGTTGCTGCAACAGGATCGGATTATGGAGCGAAACGCAGAACCAGTGGGTTCGTAATGCTAATAATTATTGAATAACCCGTTAAGTCCGCGTCTGGACGACCCGACGAGGAATATCCCGACCGTAAATCACCGGCGCAATATCCGTATGAGCGACGCAACATGTCAAATTAACACGTTATATGAGTATTAATTACGTCTGGAATAACGCGTCGTTTTTAAACCTGTTCATCGAGTTTTTTCTTCCTTCGATTATAAAGGGAAAAAGTTTTTGTTTTAACCGATCCCCTGTTTGCTTGATAAGGGATCTGTTATCGATATTTCCGAGCGATAGGGCACGCGTCCGTTCCAGTTTTAGTAAGTTTACTTACGCTTCATTAACACCAAATTATCCGAAAGGGAAGAAACTTTGTACATTTTTTCCAGTCTTGAGGCCCAATAGCACCATGGCGCCTACCTTATTCTCTTTTTAGCCTATTCTATTTTTACTTTTTTTAAAGCCTCTTATCATGGAATTTTTTTTTCCAAATAATCTGACCACCCATAAAGGTTGAAAAGAAAAAAAAGTACTTGTTTGAAGAGCTTCCAACGAAAACTTCCTTAATAAAACCAAAGAGGATAAATCTACATTTTTTGGCTTTTGGGTCATTATATGTATTGCCATTCATAAGATGTAAATTAGACATAATGAATTGTGAGAATTTTTATACTTATTATTCAAAACGGTTCGTATTAACCCTGTGAAATCCTTATAAAAAAACAAAAAGATCCTCCCAGATTATAATGGAGAAAATTTTAAACGGTTCTGTTTGGATCGATGGAGGGCTACTAGGTTGTGCATTATGAAAAGGATATTTGAGTAAAATAGGGACTCGTTTATGGGACGGTAGTGGGCCCGTTGTCTGTCCCGACTACACTTGTAGCACTTTTGTTTCGCCTATCTGCATAATGAGGCAGTTTTACGCAACGCCACTCCCACCGTGACAATAAACAGAGTTTTTAAAAATTTCCTAGTGGTCAAGGATGAAAAAGAGTGAATCCTCATTATTTATCTACCAAATGAGTTAAACGAGTGAAGAAAGGTGGCTTAACTCATTTTAAAGTCACTTGTTGGATCTGCGGATGATAAACTCGAGTACAGAAAAGTTTTTTTCTGAAAAAAACTTTTTTACCCACCGATCCCCCTGGAGAGCTTGGTATACCGACATTGATGAGAGCCCTATTTCATACCCCCAACCTCTTTTTCCCTCGGGATATGAGCGGCCCGAAGATAAGGAGGAAAAGAATGAGCTTCATTATCTTTTACTTTGGATTTTGTCCGAAAACCTGGTATAATTTAGAAATGAAAAGGATAAAAGTTTTTAAGTCTCAAACTTCGTTAAAAATAAGGGGCTTACTCAATTATTTTTATGTGAGTTTATTAATTATACTCTGGGATAAACCAGCGTTCGGTTATCACACATTTCACTAACAAGCCCCTTGAGGGTAGAAGCCTAGGGATGGCACTATTTGGAATAGTCAAAATTCTCTCTCTACTGCAAGCTTCTGATATTTAGTTACGGCAAAAGATTAAAAATAAACATCAATTCTTACAAATGGGTTCCCAGTATCTTAGCTATCAAGCCCCTATGAGAGTAGTAGCTCCTACAACTACCACAACTCCTGATGGCCTTACAGATAGGTTCCCAGTATCTTAGATATCAAGTCCCTAAGAGTAGTAGTTCCTACATCTACCACAAGCTCCAGGTTGGTCTGCGGCATGCTCCTGATGGTTCTCATGGCTGGAAGATTGCACATATGCACCGATCTTACAGATGGGTTCCCAGTTTCTTAGATATCAAGCCTCTATGAGTAGTAGTTCCTACGTCTACCACAAGCTCCAGGTTGGTCTGCTACAAGCTGCTGATGGTTCTCATGGCTGGAAGATTTCACATATGCACCGATCTTCAGATGGGTTCCCAGTTTCTTAGATATCAAGCCTCTATGAGAGTAGTATTCCTACAGCTACCACAACTCCAGGTTGGTCTGCTGCAAGCTCCGATGGTTCTCATGGCTGGAAGATTGCACATATGCACCGATCTTTGCAGATGGGTCCCAGTTTCTTAGATATCAAGCCTCTATGAGAGTAGTAGTTCCTACGTCTACCACAAGCTCCAGGTTGGTCTGCTACAAGCTGCTGATGGTTCTCATGGCTGGAAGATTGCACTATGCACCGATCTTTGCAGATGGGTTCCCAGTTTCTTAGATATCAAGCCTCTATGTGAGTAGTAGTTCCTACATCTACCACAAGCTCCAGGTTGGTCTGCTACAAGCTCCTGGTGTTCTCATGGCTGGAAGATTGCACTATGCATCGATCTTACAGATGGGTTCCCAGTTTCTTAGATATTAATCCTCTATGAGAGAAGTCCTACAGCTACCACAAGCTCCAGGTTGGTCTGCTACAAGCTGCTGAAGGTTCTCATGCTGGAAGATTGCTATGCACCGATCCTTACAGATGGGTTCCCAGTTCTTAGATATCAAGTCCCTATGAGAGTATATTCCTACATCTACCGCAAGCTCCAAATTGGTCTGCTGTATGCTTCCGAAGGTTCTCATGGCTGGAAGATTGCGCTTATGCACCGATCCCTACAGATGGGTTCCCAGTATCTTAGCTATCAAGCCCCTATGAGAGTTGTAGCTCCTACAACTACCACAAGCTCCAGGTTGGTCTGCTACGAGCTCCTGAAGGCTCTCATGGCTGGAAGATTGCACTTATGCACCGATCCTTACAGATGGGTTCCCAGTTTCTTAGCTATCAAGTCCTTCTGAGAGCTTAAGCGTGCTTGGGGAGTTTTAAAAAGAGAATTGAGTGATCAATCTTGATAATGATGCAGAATTTGTTACATGCACTTTTTGTTATTACATCGACCATTCAGTAAATTTATGGTGGTTAAACTTAAATTGCTATTTTGTCGGATGTTTTGGGGTTTAGTAGGAAAAGCTTGTTTTATTTATTGGCCTAGCACCTGATAAGGAGATATAAATCTTGAACGGAAAGGGTGGAGCACGGGTAGGGTTGATATTGCTGTAATGGGCCGTGTTGGGGGGGGGGGGGGGGGTTAAGGCGTCGTTGTTCGGAATCCATTAATCAAGAAGCTCAATGACGCCTTTGTAGAAACGCGCAATCTATCTCCGCAAATTTCAAACAAACGGCTCGACATATCATTAAATCTGCGCTTTGATGGTTGTCATACCCGCGAGGGATGGCAGTCAGTTTTTTCGACAAAAACGAAAATTCATTGTAGCGTAAATTACTTTCTTTTTCACATAAAAGCTCTTTTGAAAGAGTAAATTGGAGTTATTTAGCTTATACGTACTTGATCAAACCCAATTTTTGTCTCTGTCGTGGAACCTATCATTAAAATTTCTCCTTTCTCGAAAGAACCTTGACATTTTAACTACAATCGAGAAAGAGATCCCGAAAAAATAACTATGGGAGCGTATCAAACTTAACGAAACAATAAAACCAATTAATCCCTAAGATTAAAAAAATTGATAGTTTACTTCCTGACCTTTATTCTATCCAATAAAATACAAGGATTATCGTTAACAAACTAAAATTATCGACAACTAGATATGAAAGAAACGAATCCTCAGAATTTCCGTCGGGTTTCTTTTGCTGGAAACTCTTTCTTCAACGAATTTTGAACTTTTTCGTAGAGAAATTGAACGAAAAAAAAATTTTTAACCCAATTTTTGAGCGCATAACTTGATTTATGGCACCTACAAACGGATTTTTGGATGTTTTCTTCATTTTCACGGTCAGGAAAAAATATTAACTTCCTTAAAGAAGTTATTGTGATACGACACAGTTTTCATCCGATTTTCACCAAATTTTCTTTAGTCGGTGAACAAGAAACTAACGAGGGCGATTTTTGAATTTCGAAAAAATGGCGGGGATATGTCTGTTTGAAATTTTAAAAAAATCGTTGGTCCGATTTTCACCAAATTTTTACCAATTACTCCTTATATTTTTTACAAATTTTTGGTGTAAAAAAATTGCCACTTTTTGTAGGGAGAAATTTCATACTTCTACCCATTACGAGAGGCACATCCGTAGGCCAAAGAGCCCATTATTTCTACCTTGACACTTAAAAAAAATTTCCAAAAAATAACTAAAAATTTTTCAAATAAAAATACCTAAAACCGGAAAATATTTCCAAAAAAAAACTTTGAAAATTTTTCGAAAAAAAAAGAAGTTAAAAAAGGAAAGGAAAACCCGGAAAATTTTTCGAAAAAAAAACTAAGAAAATTTTCAAAAAAAAAAAACTCGGAAAATTTTTCAAAAAACAATAAAACTTCCCCTACCTTATACTTTCCCTCCCTTCGTTATACTTTCTTTCCCTTATATTTCCCACTCCGTCATACTTCCCCCTCTGTTATACTTCCCCTCCCATATGCTTCCCCCTCCGATACAGGGTGTTCGGAAACACATGGCATACGTCTAGGAGAGCGTTAAAAAGTGGTTTTATGAAAAAAAAGTTAAATATAAACCCCCCTTATTTTAAATCAAAGAATTTGATGGTGTAGTTTAAAATGAGCCTGGATATACAGAGTGTCCCAGACACAACCTAACTTTGTTATTTCAAATAAGAACCCCTATTTTTTATTTCAGATTCGTAATCTACGCAAAATTTCAAGTAGATTTGAGTACTCATATGACAATTTTGGACATCTTTTAAAAAATGTCAAATTTTCGCGTTTTTTGCGCTAAAAGTTATATTGTTACTTCTCTTTGAGGAAGTTTTCGTTGGAAGCTCTTCAAACAAGTACTTTTGGTCTGTCATCCCCCTTTCAGCCAAATTTTCGGACGTTTTCAACGTTTTTTTTGCCAATTATTCCTATTTCAGAGCGTTTGGCGAGGTTTTTTTCGCCAAAATTACCGTTTTTACTCGATTTTCGGAGTCAGAAATTTCGTTCCTTATTGGTCGTTTTTCTTTGATTTTTTTTACCAATGAACCCCAAATTATTACCAGATTTGGGTATTTTTGATAAATTTTCGCTTTTTTCAAAAATTTTTTGCTCAAATAATAACCTTTCGACTGAATTTCCGGACGTTTTCTACGGTTTTTCGTGCTGGCCGACTGGCAAATGGGATCTTTGACCGTAATTTTTAGAGACAGGATTGCAATTATCTCTGTAATTTACATTCAACTTATGAGCGTTTTGAGCCGACAAAAAATCCATAACTCAAATCCCCGGAAGATTTGTGTATCGACATAATCGACATATTCTTATAAAAGTGAAAGAGAAAATTTTGACAGGATGATTGAGCTATAATGGGGCTAAGTGGTGGAAGATAGTGGTATAAAGAGGTCGGGGGAAGATGAAACATAGCGGGCGGAAGCTCTTCTTGTCAGGTGATGGACTGTTCTGGCGTGATTCAATTTCATGCCGAAAATCCACCGAAGCTCCTCCCCCTGCAGTCTATATTCCAGTCAATGAATAAAATCCATGCGCAAACAGAATGTTTTTTTCACGCAAAACCATTTTGTAGATCACGGGAAATATCTCCGCAGTGAGAATAATGGTTTTGTTTTTATGTCGCCCGCATCTTGAATAATGGATACTTTTTTGTTTAAAGAAATCCAACGTTTTTTACCATTCGGTCAAGCAGTTCCAGAATTTTGAATTGTCGACCTAAAAAGGGAGAATAACTCGAGTTAACTGGGGTATATAAATCAGCGTAAGTTTATTTACCCATTGTGAGGTAATATCAAAGGAATTTTAATAAGAAATTGTTTGAATTCCGACCTACTGAGTATAATCCGTTGATTCATCCAAGAGGCTATTGCGTCCTCGCCCATATTAATTTGATCACGCTTTTTTGTCTTCTTTTTAACTATTTTCCTTGATTTTCATATTAGGTGTACAAAATGAAACTCGGCTAAAATCTACAAAATTCAAATTTACCCTGTGGCTGAGTTTCATTTTGTACACCTAATAAATAAAAATTGTAGGAAATTTAATTTTCTATAAATTTGTACTTAATTATTTTTTTCTAGGATGCACCATTTTCGGAAAATAATTTTTTTTTAAATAAATTTATCTTGAAAACAGTGCGTCCTAGAGAAAAAATGAATAATATAAAAATTAAAGAGAATTGAATTTCCAACTGATTTTATTTAGTGCATTTTTTCAATATCTGTAACGGTTTACGATTTACAAGCCATTAAAAATTAACCTTCTTAATGGTTATACTTCAATAACCTTCTTACACGGAGAAGGTCAACTTTTGATGGACTTTAACGCCTAAAATGTTCAAAATTTACCCTGTGGCTGAGTTTCATTTTGTACACCTAATAAATAAAAATTGTAGGAAATTTAATTCTCTATAAATTTGTACTTAATTATTTTTTCTAGGATGTACCATTTTCGGAAAATAATTTTTTTTTAAATCAATGTATCTTGAAAACAGTGGATCCTAGAGAAAAAAATGAATAAAATAAAAATTAAAGAGAATTAAATTTCCAACAGATTTTATTTTGTGCATTTTTTCAATATCTGTAACGGTTTACGATTTACAAGCCTTTAAAAATTAACCTTCTTAATGGTTATACTTCAATAACCTTCTTACACGGAGAAGGTCAACTTTTGATGGACTTTAACGCCTAAAATGTTCAAAATTTACCCTGTGGCTGAGTTTCATTTTGTACACCTAATAAATAAAAATTGTAGGAAATTTAATTCTCTATAAATTTGTACTTAATTATTTTTTTCTAGGATGTACCATTTTCGGAAAATAATTTTTTTTTAAATCAACGTATCTTGAAAACAGTGGATCCTAGAGAAAAAATGAATAGAATAAAAATTAAAGAGAATTAAATTTCCAACAGATTTTATTTAGTGCATTTTTTCAATATCTGTAACGGTTTACGATTTACAAGCCTTTAAAAATTAACCTTCTTAATGGTTATACTTCAATAACCTTCTTACACGGAGAAGGTCAACTTTTGATGGACTTTAACGCCTAAAATGTTTAAAGTTTTGAAAAAATGAACTACTAGGTGTACAAAATGAAACTCGGCTAAAATCTACAAAATTCAAAACCCTGTGGCTGAGTTTCATTTTGTACACCTAATACTTTTCAGCCCATTTTTCGACGAAAAACCCCTTTTTTTGGTCACTCGATTTTTACTTTTTACTGAAAAAGAATCGAGGGTATATTTTTTTAAACAAAAGGGGATAGAGGAAATGGGTGCTTGCTCTAACCTTGACCCGGGGAATGTAATGAGCGGCTGAGGAAAGTTGGAAGTTTGCCCTTAGGTTCTATACAACAAACCAACCCCATTGTCCGGCCTCCGCTTGAACAAAATACCTTCATTTATTACGTCGAGGAGCCAGAACTTGTACATCACCTGAAATAAAAAGTCAGTTAGCGGGTAAAAAGCCTGAATGGAATTTATTACCGGTATTACTCCGTCAATGAACGCTCAAATAGGGTATAAATAAGGAAGTTTTACTGAGAAACGGCTTAAACTTTCTCGAAAAAAGGGATCTATGGTGTCGAACGACACACTCACACAGAAAAAAAGTCATAGCGAGGATTTTCGTGGCATAAAACGCCTGAAAATTCGGTTGCTTTGCCCAAAACGGCATAATAAACGTGGGAAACTCCCAATATTCCGTTTGGCAGGTTGTTCTAGGCGATAAAAATGCAGAAAACTCAATACAAAAGGTCTAAATTTGGGGAGATGAAAGTCCGCTAGGTGTGCATTTCCTCTTTTAGTGATCCCTTCCAAAATTCCTGGCTTCAATCAATTCAAAATCCGGAGAAGTCTACCTTTCGTCCACCTTATCTGGAAGGTATTGTCTTAGATTCTCCTTGAACTAACCGCAAATAGATTATCGATTTGTAAGTCGAACATGGGAAAAAGAGTGAGGTGGATTTCAACGCCGTTTTCCCCGCAGGGGTGTTGTTAAGCCATTACGCCTTCGGAGCTATTCCGATCTTGATTGAGTTTACTAACGGCAATAAGAGAACGTGCTTCTCAGTGAAAGCTGCATAGGCACTACTCTCCGAAAAACCAATAAATGTCCCTTTTACGCAATTTATAGGATCTATCGATCTAAAAAACATATCCCGGAGTCTCGCCTCAGGTTCAAACTTCGATCCGCGAGCCGGAGGGTGAGAGAGAAAAAAACCGTCTTAAGTTACAGGTTTAATAAAGTTTCGTGGAACGGAGTGGCTTTAACTCTTTTCGTAGGAGGCTTCGAGGACAAGTTTTGTGGGGAAATAAAAGAATATTAAGGAGTGCGCCTAGTAAGTCACGGCCATCTGTCACCGCAGGCTATAAAATCCCTTAAAAAGATTTTAATAAAAAAATTTTGAACAAAAAATATCTGAGAAAATCAGCCTAAAATAGAGCAACCTTTTTAATTAAGATTCCACAAAAACCGTAAAAAAATAATAGTAATTAAATCTTTCACGCACTTTGTTAAGATATTGAAGTTTTCCAATCTTATAGCTCTTAAACTCTTTCTACTCGTCCAATCTTTCTACTCGTCCAGTCTTTCTGCTCGTCCAATCTTCTGGCTTTTCTCATCTTGATACTCATCAGATCTTCATGATCGTCCTATATTCCTGCTCCTCCAATCTTCCTGCTTTTCAATCTTAATGCTCTTCTGATCTTCATGATCGTCCGATATTCCTGCTCGTCCAATCTTCTTGCTCGTCCAATCTTTCTGGTCGTCCAGTCTTCCTGCTCGTCCAATCTTTCTGGTCGTCCAATATTTCTGCTCGTCCAATTTTTTGGCTCTTCTCATCTTGATGCTCTTCAGATCTTCATGATCGCCCGATATTCCTGCTCGACCAATCTTCCTGCCCGTCCAATCTTTCTGCTCGTCCAATCTTCTGGCTCTTCTCATCTTGTTCCTCTTTAGATCTTCATGATCATCCGATAACCCTGCTCGTCCAACCTTCCTGCTCGTCCAATCTTCTGGCTCGTCCAGTCTTCTGGCTCTTCTCATCTTGATGCTCTTCAGATCTTCATGATCGTCCGATATTCCTGCTCGTCCAATCTTCCTGCTCTTTCAATCTTGATGCTCTTCTGATCTTCATGATCGTCCGATATTCCTACCCGTCCAATCTTCTTGCTCGTCCAATCTTCTGGCTCTTCTCATCTTGATGCTCTTCAGATCTTCATGATCGCCCGATATTCCTACCCGTCCAATCTTCCTGCCCGTCCAATCTTTCTGCTCGTCCAATCTTCTGGCTCTTCTCATCTTGTTCCTCTTTAGATCTTCATGATCATCCGATAGCCCTGCTCGTCCAACCTTTCTGCTCGTCCGATCTTTCTGCTCGTCCAATCTTCTTGCTCGTCCAATCTTTCTGGTCGTCCAATCTTCCTGCTCGTCCAATCTTTCTGGTCGTCCAATATTTCTGCTCGTCCAATCTTTGGCTCTTCTCATCTTGATGCTCTTCAGATCTTCATGATCGCCCGATATTCCTGCTCGACCAATCTTCCTGCCCGTCCAATCTTTCTGCTCGTCCAATCTTCTGGCTCTTCTCATCTTGTTCCTCTTTAGATCTTCATGATCATCCGATAACCCTGCTCGTCCAACCTTCCTGCTCGTCCAATCTTCTGGCTCGTCCAGTCTTCTGGCTCTTCTCATCTTGATGCTCTTCAGATCTTCATGATCGTCCGATATTCCTGCTCGTCCAATCTTCCTGCTCTTTCAATCTTGATGCTCTTCTGATCTTCATGATCGTCCGATATTCCTGCCCGTCCAATCTTCTTGCTCGTCCCATCTTCTGGCTCTTCTCATCTTGATGCTCTTCAGATCTTCATGATCGCCCTATATTCCTGCTCGTCCAACCTTCCTGCTCGTCCAATCTTTCTGCTCGTCCAATCTTCTGGCTCTTCTCATTTTGTTCCTGTTTAGATCTTCATGATCATCCGATAACCCTGCTCGTCCAACCTTCCTGCTCGTCCAATCTTCTGGCTCGTCCAGTCTTTCTGCTCGTTCAATCTTTCTGCTCGTCCAATCTTCTGGCTCGTCCAGTCTTTCTGCTCGTCCAATCTTTCTGCTCGTCCAATCTTTCGGCCCGTCCAATCTTTCTGCTCGTCCAATCTTTCTGCTCGTCCAATCTTCTGGCTCTTCTCATCTTGTTCCTCTTTAGATCTTCATGATCATCCGATAGCCCTGCTCGTCCAACCTTTCTGCTCGTCCGATCTTTCTGCTCGTCCAATCTTCTTGCTCGTCCAATCTTTCTGGTCGTCCAATCTTCCTGCTCGTCCAATCTTTCTGGTCGTCCAATATTTCTGCTCGTCCAATCTTTTGGCTCTTCTCATCTTGATGCTCTTCAGATCTTCATGATCGCCCGATATTCCTGCTCGACCAATCTTCCTGCCCGTCCAATCTTTCTGCTCGTCCAATCTTCTGGCTCTTCTCATCTTGTTCCTCTTTAGATCTTCATGATCATCCGATAACCCTGCTCGTCCAACCTTCCTGCTCGTCCAATCTTCTGGCTCGTCCAGTCTTCTGGCTCTTCTCATCTTGATGCTCTTCAGATCTTCATGATCGTCCGATATTCCTGCTCGTCCAATCTTCCTGCTCTTTCAATCTTGATGCTCTTCTGATCTTCATGATCGTCCGATATTCCTGCCCGTCCAATCTTCTTGCTCGTCCCATCTTCTGGCTTTTCTCATCTTGATGCTCTTCAGATCTTCATGATCGCCCTATATTCCTGCTCGTCCAACCTTCCTGCTCGTCCAATCTTTCTGCTCGTCCAATCTTCTGGCTCTTCTCATTTTGTTCCTGTTTAGATCTTCATGATCATCCGATAACCCTGCTCGTCCAACCTTCCTGCTCGTCCAATCTTCTGGCTCGTCCAGTCTTTCTGCTCGTTCAATCTTTCTGCTCGTCCAATCTTCTGGCTCGTCCAGTCTTTCTGCTCGTCCAATCTTTCTGCTCGTCCAATCTTTCGGCCCGTCCAATCTTTCTGCTCGTCTGATCATCACTTTTCTTTGTCTGTGTGCTTTTCTTTTGGCACAAAAAAGGCCTTTTGATTTGACTTTTATGGCTGAAACTAATTTTTTCTATTAAACCCTGTGATTTCTCATATTAAGTTTAATTAAAACGTTTCCTCAGTTAGGAAACAATGTAAGGCCCCTGTTTCTGTATAAAATGAGGGAAGGAATTCATTCTCTCGAGGCCTAATTAAGGGCTTTTCTCTTAACTGGCTTACGAGCTTTCAATCAATTAACCGTAAAACTCCCCGCATTAAAATTTGATTTCGGAAAAATCGTTTCCTTACAAGAAAAAAAAATGGTTGAACATTTTAAAAACGTTTATTAGGTTTATAATAGGTTGGGTTGGGGATTTTTCGTTGAAATGACTTTAGGTGTAATCAACGAAGGTTAAACACTTTGAAGCCACCTCCTAAGGTATTAATAATAGCTTTCATTAAACCGAGTTAATCACCCTGCAGTGGCGGCTCGTGGGGTTTGTGAAGGGTGAGGCCAGCCGTCCAAAAAAAAAAAAAAAAAAAAAAAAAAATAAATAATAATAAAAAAAACAAATAAAAGTTCCGGTTTGAAGAGCTTCCAACGATAACTTCCTCAAGGATACAGGAGGAGGAAGTATTAAGTAGGAGAACTAAATTTTTGTAAAAGTTGTGAAATAAATTTGGTGGGTATCGCAGTAAGTCTTGAGGAAGTTAGAAATTTTAGGTATTTTTTGTTGTTCGTTTTCTGTTTTTTGAAAAAAAAAAAATAAAAATTAAGTACCTAATAAATCGCCATTTTATTTTCCGTTAAAAAAATTCTTGAGGAAGTTAAAAAAAAAAAAAAAAAAAATTATTTTGAAAATTTTATATCAAGGTAGAAATTCAGTACGGTTAGCCAAAGAGAGGCCGCCCTCGAGCCGGCGAAGTGACTCACATTTCTGCCTAGAAAAATTATTAAGTAAAAAAAATTTTGGAAAATTAAAATTTTAAAAACATGGAAAATTTTTAAATAATTCAAGGAATGTTTAGTGAAAATTTGGTGAAGATCGGACCAACAGTACGCCCACAGCGCTCATTTTAAATCTTTGAACAGTCATATCTCCGCCATTTTGAAACATTTCGAAAAAAGCTCTCGTCATTTTCAAGATTTCTGTGAAAGGAAGCTTGTGTATAAATTTGGTGAAGATCGGATGAAAATTGCGGCCGTGAAGTGTTCCGGAAAAAGTGGCGACGGACGGCCGGACGGCCGGCACCACAGACAAAGTCAGGATCGGCAAAGATCACTTATCAGATTTATCCTACGGGGTCTGGAAGACCCTTTTCTAGTAACAGGGGGTCGGAGGGTATCACAGTAACTTCTTGAGGAAGTTAAAAAGGGAATTTTTAAATAATGTGACTTTAAATTTATATCAGAACTTATTAGCAACTCAAATATTTCTTTAAAATTTCCTCGATTGAAGGAAGAATCAGACTCATCATGACCCCTAAAAGGCAGTTCTTGTTTTGATAAAACCACGGTTAAATCGATCAGTTTCTTTAAAACTTCTCTATTTAAAGAAACATCCTTATTGTAATTGATTTTTTCCAACTTAGCCTGTTCTGACAATTGTTCAATCACGCTTAAATTATTTTTGGAAAAAAGTTTCAACGGAAGTAAACAAGAAATATGATTTTTGATGCCGCATGTTTGTCGGCACTTCGGGATAGATTTTTTAAGTCGAAATACCCCTCAACGTTCCAAATGTTTTTAGATGGAAAAAAGAAGGCAAGGCCAACAAAAAAGTTTGCCCATCACATGGCTTCCCAAAGCCATTTGTGAATGAATACCAGCTAGATCGAAATCCCCTGGTTTTAAATTTGTCTACACTAAGAGAACAAATATTTGGAACGGGCCTACCTCGATTTAAAATGTCCTTTTTGTCCGTTTCATTTCTTCTCGTAAACGGAACATTAAGAAGGGAAACTTTCCCTTCTAAAACTTCTTTAACTTTCTTTAAAAAGATTCACAAAATCACAAGTCACAACCAAGATTCACAACGGAAACTTACGTTAAAGAACGTTAACGGTTTAACTGGGTGTGAAGGTTACGATAGGATAGCCGTTAATAAGGCTATCGCGCGCTCGCCGTTTAGAGTAACAGTGTTACCCGAACGCTTTTTGGCGCCACCCAATTTTCTTAGAATTTTTAACTTTAATAAAAGACCATGCTATATTTATTTATTTTTTCATGACATAATAACAAACTAAAAACTCAAAAATTACCATTTTACTTAACATATTCTTGGTAGCAAGTTTGAAGTTGGTAAGATTGCTCAAGCTCCTTTACCATTCCCCTAGCGTGAGGCACAGTTGTATCGTGCCTCACTTGGAGGGTTTAGCCGGCGATTCCAGGCCGGCTCGCGTGGGTTCGATCGATCTCATCCCGGCTAACCTTCGTTCTCGCGAGTACCATATTAACCCCCCGGACCCCTCCTTCTATATCAAGAGAGGCCAAGGTCACCCGTGCCTCTCCTGGCTTTTTAATCATATTTCGAAATCCGAACGATGCGGTACCGACTTTCTACGCTAGAGGCCGCCCGGCGAGAGTATTTTTGTAGGTCCTGTTATTAAATTTATGAACTTTAAACATTCTTACGTAATTATTATTATTTTTTAAATGAAAAAAATCTTATTTTATTTCCGAAAAAAAAGTTAGAAACCATGTTTTAAATAATTATCATAAAAAATTAAAATTTTGGGGATTAAAAAAAAATTTTTTTCTTCTGAACTTCAGGTGAGGCCGTGCCTCACTTGCCTCCCCTGACGAGCCGCCACTGTCACCCTGGTATCACATACGGGAGGAAGAGGGGTCGACTGTCAACTTGTTCCTTCGCAATTAGTCTAGGAATCCTGTCTTGACGAGATAAGGGAGGCTTTTTAGATTGAATTTTAGTTTGACTGATTGCTACCCCCTTTTAATTTTCGTGCTCTAATCAATCTCGATGAACCGCATCGTTTGCCCTTTTTCTTCGGAAACGGTTTCAATTTTTTTTTCTTTCTCTCTTCCCCTCCTTTCGCGCATGAAAGAACCACGACTAAAATGCACGTGTACGTGTTCTAACACGCTTCAGAAAAAGACATGTCTTTATTAAGCGGTTTAACACAAGAAACGTGATCCCACCGTTCGATGGAAAGCTGTTTTTTTAGGTTTAATATTGATCAAAATTAAATAATCCGGTCATACATAATTCTTTTTGTAGGAAATTTAAAATATCTTGATAACGGCTAGCCTGAGGATGAAAATGAATAAAGTTCTTTTTGTAGGGATTTTAATTTGCTTTCAGTTTGCTTCAGTACACTTTTTGTGCAGGATCAACCGTTTAGAAGATATGAGCGAAAAAAAATTACTTAAGTTAAATATCTCAACGGCTGGCCTGCGGATGAAAATGAACAAAGTACGTTTTGTAGGGAATTCAATTTTCTTTCAGTTTGTTTTTATTCATTTTTGTGTAGGATTAACCGTTTAGAAGATATGAGCGATAAAAGATTACTTAAGTTAAATATCTCGATAACGGCTGGCCTGAGGATGAAAATGAATAATTCTTTTGTAGTAAATTTAAAATATCTCGATAACGGCTGGCCTGAGGATGAAAATGAACAAAGTACGTTTTGTAGGGAATTCAATTTCCTTCATTTTGCTTATATTCATTTTTTGTGTAGGATCAACCGTTTAGAAGATATGAGTGAAATAGATTACTTAAGTTAAATATCTCGATAACGGCTGGCCTGAGGATGAAAATGAACAAAGTACGTTTTGTAGGGAATTTAATTTCCTTTCAGTTTGTTTATATTCATTTTTGTGTAGGATTAACCGTTTAGAAGATATGAGCGATAAAAGATTACTTAAGTTAAATATCTCGATAACGGCTGGCCTGAGGATGAAAATGAATAAAGTTCTTTTTGTAGGGATTTTAATTTGCATTCGGTTTGCTACAGTTCACTTTTTGTGCAGGATCAACCGTTTAGAAGATATGAGCGAAAAAAAAAATTACTTTAGTTAAATATCTCAACGGCTGGCCAGCGGATGAAAATGAATATAGTTCTTTTTGTAGTAAATTTAAAATATCTCGATAACAGCTGGCCTAAGGGTTAAAATGAATAAAGTATTTTTTGTAGGGAATTTTATTCCCTTTCAGTTTGCATCTATTCATTTTTGGTGCAGGATCCGCCGTTTAGCAGATATGAGCGAAAAAAGATTACTTAAGTTAAATATCTCGATAACGGCTGGCCTGAGGATGAAAATGAATATAATTCTTTTTGTAGTAAATTTAAAATATCTCGATAACGGCTGGCTTGAGGATGAAAATGAACAAAGTACGTTTTGTAGGAAATTCAATTTCCTTTCATTTTGCTAATATTCATTTTTTGTGTAGGATCAACCGTTTAGAAGATATGAGTGAAATAAGATTACTTAAGTTAAATATCTCGATAACGGCTGGCCTGAGGATGAAAATGAAGAAAGTACGTTTTGTAGGGAATTCAATTTCCTTTCAGTTTGTTTATATTCATTTTTGTGTAGGATCAACCGTTTAGAAGATATGAGTGAAAAAATATTACTTAAGTAAATATCTCGAAAACGGTTGGCCTGAGGATGAAAATGAATAAATATAGGAAAAAAGAACTGATTTTACCATATGTTTGTTACTTTCCTACACAAATTTTTGCCCTGGAGAAACTGTTTTCTCCAGAACTTAAAGATTTTCCGACATTTTTCGGCGATGAAAGACCCTTTTGAGCTTTCTTCTGGACGTTTTCCAATTCGTATTGTCCGAAAAACCAAATTTTTAGGCGATTTCCTTGGGTTAGGGCTCAAAAACTTTTCATATTTTGCTGAATACGTTTTCTTGAGGCGGAAAATTCCCAAAAACAGGAAGTCTTGTAGTGAAAAATGTCCTGATGAAGTTGAATTATTGGATCAGAAGCTATTTTTCAGAGGAGACGTTCATTTGTTTTGGACTGAGACTTAGGGTTTTCCTTCGTACGAGAGAAGGGAATGAAGAGAACTAATAGCATTGCGTGAACTTCTAAACAACCACCTATCCTACTTAGTGTCCAGCATCCTTCTCACTTCCTGATAAAAGAAAAAGAGCCACGGACATCACATAACTTTCAACTACTTTATCAATTCCACGATTCACCATTTCTTCCATTTAAGGGGATATGAGGGTTTTAAGTTGGTTGCTTCGTACATATTTCGTTGTGAGCAACGGTTTTCGGTTTTTCCCTTCTATCTTGGAAACCGTCGCTCAAAACGAGAAAATGTCCTAAGTAAAAGTTGTAGCTACGAAAATTTACTACATAAAATATCTTATTGGTTTTTTCCGTAAGAGCAATATTTTAGGAGATATGAAGTTTTTAAGTTTTCAGACAGGCTCTGTAGGATTATTAGTTTTAACCTCATAACTCCTTAAATATTGCTCTTACGCAAATAATAAATAAAAAAATTTTTGTAGGAAATCTTTGTACCTACAACTTTTACTTAGGACATTTTTTCGTTTGGAGCGACGGTTTCCGAGATAAAAGGGAAAAACCGAAAACCGTTGCTCACAACGAAAAATTTGCGAAGCAACTCACTTAAGAACCCTCATATCTCCTTAAGTATTGCTCTGACAAAAAAACCAATGAGGTTTTTTTGTAGGAAATTTCCGTAGCTACGACTTTTACTTAGGACGTTTTTTCGTTTTGAGCGACGGTTTCCGAGATAGAAGAGAAAAACCGAAAACCGTTGTTAACAACGAAAAATTTGCAAAGCTACCAACTTAAATACTTCCATATCTCCTAAAGTATTGCTCTGACGGAAAAAACTAATAAGATATTTTATGTAGTAAATTTCAGTACCTACAACTTTTACTTATGACATTTTTTTCGTTTTGAGTGACGGTTTCCGAGATAGAAGGGAAAAACCGAAAACCGTTGTTAACAACGAAAAATTTGCAATGCAACTCACTTAAAAACCATCATACCTCCTTAAAAGTTTTGGAGTTCTGTGCTCTGTGGTCATTTCTCTTGTAATTTTGACAATCTGGCGATTATAGGGATTATCTTGACTAAATTCTCAGATGTTTACTCGGCAGAATCCTTTGAGTTGTAAATACGGGGGGAATAAACTTTGCTTTGAAAATGTGAAGTTCGTAGACGTTTGAACCAAAGGTGAACGACGGAGTAAACATTCGGACTCCGGATTTGTTTTGTTGATGTTTGTTTTTGTCCTAAACTTGGGAGTTGGAAACCATTTTATTTTTGTGAGACCCTTATCTCTTCCGGATACTTTGTTTTTCCCACTGTAAGAGAATGAAAGATGAATTTAAGAAATTAATGGTTCTTTTTGTCTTTTTCAGGAGTCGGTCGGACAGGAGAGATGGGGAGTAACCTGAGCAAAAGAAGATCTCAAAGCTCGGGCAACCTGACCGGGAAGTTACCGCAGGACAAGTACAAACTCTGCGGCTCACTTCCCAACCATCTCGACCTTCCGAATAACGACAACAATAACGAAACGGTGAAAGGGCGAGTCGAAGATTTAGGATACGGAAGCGAGAGGTCACCAGACGATCCGGAGCCGCCCTTCCCTGCCTGTCCAGTCCACCACGCTCATTTCATCAAAAATACCCCTTCATTAATTCAAGTAAGTTTTACCTAAAAAATTTTAACCGCGTGACATCATGTTCCACAAGTATTCTCCCGTTATCTTCCAAGTTTTAGCACCAAATTACCCGATAAATCTTCAAAATTACCACAAACTCTGAAAATTACTTTCTCTAAGGAAAGTACAAACAAAACCAATACTAGTTTTCCTTCCTTACTAGTTTTGAGGTTTCTGCGTTACGTGAATGACCAAAAAAACCTGTGAAATTTTAATGTCGAAACGAAAACGAAAGTTTTTTGGGGGTGAAACTAAAGTTTTTGTTAATTTTCAACTTTGAAGTCCTCTGGGAGTCCCCTTGAAATAAAAGCCAATTTGTATAAAGCATTTTTAGCCTTTTAAAGTAGGAACAATTATGAATTAGCCTTAATTTTAGTTTTGAATGTTTAATTCGACGTTAAATTATTCTCGTGTGGGGGGACTCGATTACATACGGCAGGCGTTTAATAGTCAGCAAACTCGCGTCCTCTTCGCTATCGTCGAGGGCAAACTTTGTTAATTATACATTTTAATGGTTTAAAGGGAGAATGTCGAAAATCCTCGTTTTTCCCCTTTTAGTCTTCGGACGTGAATATTTCGAGAAACGGTTTTACTTGGAAGGCTTAAAATGTTATGAATGTTTAAAGCCCCCTTTTATGACCTTTACAAACGGCGGGAAATAAATTAATTGGGTCCAGTCTAATTATTAGGGTTCTTATTAGGTGTACAAAATGAAACTCAGCCACAGGGTAAAGTTGAATTTTGTAGATTTTAGCCGAGTTTCATTTTGTACACCTAGTAGTTCATTTTTTCAAAATTTTGAACATTTTAGGCGTTAAAGTCCATCAAAAGTTGACCTTCTCCGTGTAAGAAGGTTATTGAAGTATAACCATTAAGAAGGTTAATTTTTAAACGCTTGTAAATCGTAAACCGTTACAGATATTGAAAAAATGCACTAAATAAAATCTGTTGGAAATTTAATTCTCTTTAATTTTATTCTATTCATTTTTTCTCTAGGACGCACTGTTTTCAAGATAAATTTATTTAAAAAAAAATTATTTTCCGAAAATGGTGCATCCTAGAAAAAGTTCCGGTTTGAAGAGCTTCCAACGATAACTTCCTCAAGGATACAGGAGGAGGAAGTATTAAGTAGGAGAACACAGGTAGAGAATGTACGTAGGAGGGGAAGCAAATTTCAATAGTACATTTCATTCAAATTTAATTCAATTAGTAAAACCCAATTTAACATACAATCTGTGCATAGTAAAACATTTATGCATAATAAAAATAACTTGCCCATAGGTACCTAGCAAATAAAATATTTTCCGTTAAAAAAATTCTTGAGGAAGTTAAACAAAAAAAAAAAAAAAAATTATTTTGAAAATTTTATATCAAGGTAGAAATTCAGTACGGTTAGCCAAAGAGAGGCCGCCCTCGAGCCGGCGAAGTGACTCACATTTCTGCCTAGAAAAATTATTAAGTAAAAAAATTTTGGAAAATTAAAATTTTAAAAACATGGAAAATTTTTAAATAATTCAAGGAATGTTTAGTGAAAATTTGGTGAAGATCGGACCAACGGTACGCCCACAGCGCTCATTTTAAATCTTTGAACAGTCATATCTCCGCCATTTTGAAAAATTTCGAAAAAAGCTCTCGTCATTTTCAAGATTTCTGTGAAAGGAAGCTTGTGTATAAATTTGGTGAAGATCGGATGAAAATTGCGGCCGTGAAGTGTTCCGGAAAAAGTGGCGACAGACAGCCGGACGGCCGGACGGCCGGACGGCCGGCACCACAGACAAAGTCAGGATCGGCAAAGATCACTTATCAGATTTATCCTACGGGGTCTGGAAGACCCTTTTCTAGTAACAGGGGGTCGGAGGGTATCACAGTAACTTCTTGAGGAAGTTAAAATAATTAAGTACAAATTTATAGAGAATTTTTCCTACAATTTTTATTTATTAGGTGTACAAAATGAAACTCAACCACAGGGTGAATTTGAATTTTGTAGATTTTAGCCGAGTTTCATTTTGTACACCTAATATTTTTGAGAAAAAAAAATGCAATTATTTTGTTTTTGTTTGAACTGTCGGGGATGCGCCCAGGTGGAGGCTTCTATTCCCCCTCGCGCCTTTCAGGCCATTCCCTTGGCAGCAACTAGTTAGGGGCAAGAAACAAAGGCAGAACTAGACGGAAAAGTTGAGGAAAACAGATTTGTGGGCGTTTTCCTCAACTTTTTGGCCGAGAAATTGGGAGATTTAAAGAAGGTTTCCCAAGAATTTAGGCCGATTTGTGGGCGTTTTCCTCTACTTTTTGGCCGAGAAATTGGGAGAATTAAAGAAGATTTCCCTAGAATTTAGGCCGATTTGTGGGCGTTTTCCTCTACTTTTTGGCCGAGAAATTGGGAGATTTAAAGAAGGTTTCCCTAGAATTTAGGCCGATTTGTGGGCGTTTTCCTCTACTTTGTAGCCGAGAAATTGGGAGATTTAAAGAAGGTTTCCCTAGAATTTAGGCCGATTTGTGGGCGTTTTCCTCTACTTTGTAGCCGAGAAATTGGGAGATTTAAAGAAGATTTCCCTAGAATTTAGGCCGATTTGTGGGCGTTTTCCTCTACTTTTTGGCCGAGAAATTGGGAGATTTAAAGAAGGTTTCCCTAGAATTTAGGCCGATTTGTGGGCGTTTTCCTCTACTTTTTGGCCGAGAAATTGGGAGATTTAAAGAAGATGTCCCTAGAATTTAGGCCGATTTGTGGGCGTTTTCCTCTACTTTTTGGCCGAGAAATTGGGAGATTTAAAGAAGATGTCCCTAGAATTTAGGCCGATTTGTGGGCGTTTTCCTCTACTTTGTAGCCGAGAAATTGGGAGATTTAAAGAAGGTTTCCCTAGAATTTAGGCCGATTTGTGGGCGTTTTCCTCTACTTTTTGGCCGAGAAATTGGGAGATTTAAAGAAGGTTTCCCTAGAATTTAGGCCGATTTGTGGGCGTTTTCCTCTACTTTTTGGCCGAGAAATTGGGAGATTTAAAGAAGGTTTCCCTAGAATTTAGGCCGATTTGTGGGCGTTTTCCTCTACTTTGTAGCCGAGAAATTGGGAGATTTAAAGAAGATGTCCCTAGAATTTAGGCCGATTTGTGGGCGTTTTCCTCTACTTTTTGGCCGAGAAATTGGGAGATTTAAAGAATATTTCCCTAGAATTTAGGCCGATTGTATGCGTTTTCCTCTACTTTTTGGCCGAGAAATTGGGAGATTTAAAGAAGATTTCCCTAGAATTTAGGCCGATTTGTGGGCGTTTTCCTCTACTTTTTGGCCGAGAAATTGGTAGATTTAAAGAAGGTTTCCCTAGAATTTAGGCCGGAAACACCCTTTTCATTTGGTTTTCTACAGCTTTTTGATTTAAAACGCCTTTTTTGGGGGCTCTCCTCGGTTTTTCGGCTGACAGATGTCCATTATTCCATGTTTAAAAAGCGAAAAGGTCGTAAGGAATGTTCTAAAATCAATCTTAGGTTGAAATAGTTTTGATCCTTTGTAAGATTTTCCGTTGGGTTGATTTCCCTCTGAGGATAACTTTATTAACTAGTCCGAGAGTCTCTCAGTTTAGAAAGTTTCGGAAGGGCAAGTTGAATAATCGTAAGAGATGTTCTTCGGACCCCTTTAGCAACCCAATATCCCCCTTTTGTTTCCATCTCCGCTCGCTTTCCAACTTTCCTAATATTCGCCTTCCGCTTTCGGCTCCAATACTCAAAATTGACCTGTCCGAATATCGTATTTCCTCTTCGATACGGGACTCCCCCATGCATATTTCATTGTTCGTACTGGGCGGAAGGAGACTCGCGAGAACGCCCGGGAACACCGACGAAATCTCCGGGATCGAGGGCGCAGGTGGTCGCTTTGCTCATACTGCCCGATGTACGTTATTGATTTTAACCATAAACTAGTTGATTTTAGAGCTTTTAAGGCTAATAACATAATTAACATCCCTGAAGCTGAAAATCATTAATCCATAATCGCAACTACACTAAATTACAAAGCATTTCTACATTTCATCCCTAAGCCTTTCTCCAAAATCAGATTTAAAAATTCCGATTGATTGACAGTTAAAAAAAGTACTGGTTTGAAGAGCTTCCAACGAAAACTTCCTTAAAGAGAAGTATCTATATAGGAGGGGGAAGTATAACGGAGGGGGCGTAAACGTAGTGGGAAGTATATGGGAGGGTAGTATAACGGAGGGGGAGTATATAGGAGGGGAAGTATAACGGAGGGGAAAGTATAACGGAGTAGGAAGTATAACAGAGGGGGAAGTATAAAGGAAGGGGATTTAGTAGGGAGGGAAAGTATAAAGGACAATTTTGCAAGTTTGTTTTTGCGAAAAATTTTCCGGGGTTTTTTTTTTTTTTTTTTTAATTTAAGTTCTTTTTTTCAAAAAATTTTCTAAGTTTAACTTTTTTTTTTGAAAAATTTTCTAAGTTTTTTTGTCCAAACAAAGTTTTTTTCGAAAAATTTTCCGGGTTTTCCTTTCCTTTTTTTTTTTTTTCTTTTTTTCGAAAAATTTTTAAGTTTTTTGTCAAAAAAAATTTTTTTTTTCGAAAAATTTTCCGGGTTTTTCTTTCTTTTTCTTTCTTCTTCTTTTTTTTTTTTTTCGAAAAATTTTCTAAGTTCTTTTTTTCGAAAAATTTTCTAAGTCTCAAGGTAGAAATAATGGGCTCTTCGGCCTAGGGATGTGCCTCTCGTAAAGGGTAGAAGTACGAAATTTCTCCCTACTAAAAAAATTAATGATTTAAAAAGTGGCAATTTTTTTGCACCAAAAATTCTTAAAAATATAAGGAGTAATTGGTAAAAATTTGGTGAAAATCGGATTAACGGTTCGGCCGCAGCGAATTTTTTAAAATTTCAAACAGACATATCTCCGTCATTTTTTCGAAATTCAAAAATCGCCCTCGTCATATCTTCTTCACCGGCTAAAGAAATTTGTGTAAAAATTTGGTGAAAATCAGATGAAAACTGTGGCCGTAAAGTGTTCCGGAAAAAATGCTACGGCCGGCCGGCACCACAGACAAAGTTGAGATCGGTAAAGATCAATATTCGATTTTACCCTCCGGACCCCGGAAGACCCCTCCCCAAAAACCCGACATGGAGGGTATCACAATAACTTCTTTAAGGAAGTTAATGAGATGCGTCTTGAATCTTGATTTATAAAAAATTAACATAAAAATTTATGATTTTCTCGAGGAGTTCTCAAGTTAGACATTGAATGGATCTAATGAAAACTATGCTCTTCTTTCTAATAAAAAGCTTAAAGAAAGGAAATCTTTATTACGGCGAACTTGTTGGCCTACCTTTCATCAGCTTTGGTCCTTTTTTTCCCTTTCAACTTTATCACGATCCGATACCACCCTTCTCATTTTTCTTCCTATCAAAACTGCGTAATGAAACCGTCTTTAGAGTCGTGCGACAGCTGGGGCATATTGAGCTATAAACAAAAAATGCGATATATACAGTTACAGCCCTTTTTTCCGATTCTGGCGTTTTCAAATAAAAAAATCATTTTCTTTTAAAGATTTTTACAATCCAGGTTTGTTCTTTCGAAAAAAAAAATTTTTTCCCAAGAATGGGAAATTATGACGGTTGGCCATCTTGAGGTCGCTTATCAGGAGGAGTGCAACTAATGAGGTTTCAAACGGTTTATCGTTTGTTTTGTTTATGTTTTTTTACCTTAAAAGATTTCTTGTTAATTTTGCATCGTGTATTGTGGGTTAAAGAATACTGCTTGGAGATTCATTCTCGCAGTCCAGTGAAGATCTGCTGAAAAAAAAATTCATAGCGCCGACAAATATTGACTTTAAGTTATAGTCTCTACAGGGTGTCCGGAAACACATGGCAAGCGTCTGGGAGAGCGTTAAAAAGTGGTTTTACGAAAAAAGTTAAATGTAAGCCCCCCTTCATTTAAATCAAAGAATTTGATGGTGTAGTTTAAAATCCGCCTGGATATACAGGGTGTCCCAGACACAACCTAACTTCGTTATTTCAAATGAGAACCCCTATTTTTTATTTCAGATTCGTAATCTACGCAAAATTTCAAGTAGATTTGAGTACTCATATGACGATTTTGGACAACTTTTAAAAATGTCAAAATTTAGCGTTTTTTGCGCTAAAATCCGTTAAAATTGACCTAGGAGACTCGTTTTTTTTTAATTCCACTTATTTTTTCCCATTCCCATTTCCCATTTCATTTAAGAAAAAATAAGTGGAATTAAAAAAAAACGAGTCTCCTAGGTCAATTTTAACGGATTTTAGCGCAAAAAACGCTGAATTTTGACATTTTTTAAAAGTTGTCCAAAATTGTCATATGAGTACTCAAATCTACTTGAAATTTTGCGTAGATTACGAATCTGAAATAAAAAATAGGGGTTCTCATTTGAAATAACGAAGTTAGGTTGTGTCTGGGACACCCTGTATATCCAGGCGGATTTTAAACTACACCATCAAATTCTTTGATTTAAATTAAGGGGGGTTTACATTTAACTTTTTTTCGTAAAACCACTTTTTAACGCTCTCCCAGACGCTTGCCATGTGTTTCCGGACACCCTGTATATGAGGTGCTCCGGTGCGAAGGGCAAACTCAACAAAACGTAGTTTCGAGATGTTCGCATTTTAAAGTTTTACGTTACGGGCGAACTCAACAGAAAAGTCATGCCCTGGAATGGGAAAAGGTGTGGGGGTTTTGGACTAGGATGTGGAGTTCGCCCTTCTTACCCGCTCGGATAGCATTTAGAGCTTTGCCGCATAACGGTTTTTACGTATTTAAAGGGGAAAAAAGGGCGAACTCAACATAAAAATTATATGGGTGTTATT
Source organism: Orius insidiosus (assembly GCA_014119065.1). Taxonomy (NCBI): domain Eukaryota; kingdom Metazoa; phylum Arthropoda; class Insecta; order Hemiptera; family Anthocoridae; genus Orius; species Orius insidiosus. The sequence continues at coordinate 43,453 of JACGAQ010000791.1, forward strand.
CACCAAGAGGTCTAGAATCTGAAAATAAAAAAAAAATTTTGTCCGATGTTGAGTTCGCCCTTCGTACCCGGAGCGCCTCGTATCTACTATATGATAATCTTTTGGCAATGTTAGATCGACTTTTCACACAGCAGAGAATGAGCTCACCTCATTATCCTTTAAAATAGCCACCCCGGCTTGTGACTCAGGGCACATTCACACAACGGTATACCAACAATCCTGGCATCATATCCACATTCCTTGCATATTAAGCGTCTTCGAGGAAAATGTATAAAACAAAAAAAAATTATTAACCTTTATTTTTGATCTGACTAATGGGTAAATGAAAGAGAGGAAAAAAATGCTTTCTACAAAGGAGATGAAGAAACGCATTATCTTCGCGGCACTAATGACTATAGAAACCTGGGAAGACGGATTATATTTTGATGAATGGAAATCAAAAGGTGGAGGGGAGAGGATAGGACAATAGGCTTTTATTTTATAAAACAACCCTTTAATCCAAGAACAATGGCCTTATAAGACAAAAAAAATTTCAAATCAACCTTTCGTGTTTTAGCAATATGGCCTGGATATTTTGGCAAAAAATTCAATATAAAGCGTTATGGGTTTGTGATGAGGGTCATATTCTGGAGGACGGAAAACTTGCCCTGCTCCGGAGGCGGATTTATCTCGCTCCCTGATGATGAATGTGTGCCCGATTCTGGAAAACGCGGAGGAAAAATAAATAAAAATCCGACGCCAATTCGCTTTTAGACTGAAAACTTCATAAAATTGCGTTTTTATTTATATTTATAGAATTTATTTTTTCCCATTAAAAAGGGTTCAAGAAAAAAAAAGGGGATAGAAAAGTCCTCCGTTAAATAAGGCCCTACTGAATTGATTACACCCGGGAAGGGCTCAAGGAGAAAAGAACACGATAGCCGCTCTTCAATTATAATAATTTCCCGACCCCTTCGTGAATAAAGGATTCGCCTATTTCAATGGAAACTTCTTTAACGCCCACAGCTTTATCGCCTTTTCTCAATATGGGGAGTTTTAGCACATTCATAAAAGGGCTGCACCGGGATTGCGCATGGAACTAGGGTTTTTAATCCCTGCAATAAAAGTCACGTCCCTTCCAAACACCGTGATTGCGCATGGGGAAAAAGTTCAGACACCGTGATTGCGCATGGGAAAAAAATTGGGGGAAAAAAATGGCCTCAAAAGCCATCAGACCACCTCCTCCTGGCCAATCCGAATCCGTAAAGGCCATTAGACCAATCCTCCTGCTCAATCAAAAGCCTCAAAAGCCATCAGACCACCTCCTCCTGGCCAATCCGAAGCAATAGAGGCCGTCAGACCACTCCTCCTGCTCAATCAAAAGCCTCAAAAGCCATCAGACCACCTCCTCCTGGCCAATCCGAAGCAATAGAGGCCGTCAGACCACTCCTCCTGCTCAATCAAAAGCCATAAAAGCCATCAGACCACCTCCTCCTGGCCAATCCGAAGCAATAGAGGCCGCCAGACCACTCCTCCTGCTCAATCAAAAGCCTCAAAAGCCATCAGACCACCTCCTCCTGGCCAATCCGAATCCGTAAAGGCCATTAGACCAATCCTCCTGCTCAATCAAAAGCCTCAAAAGCCATCAGACCACCTCCTCCTGGCCAATCCGAAGCAATAGAGGCCGTCAGACCACTCCTCCTGCTCAATCAAAAGCCTTATAATAAGCCATCAGACCACCTCCTCCTGGCCAATCCGAAGCAATAGAGGCCGTCAGACCACTCCTCCTGCTCAATCAAAAGCCTCAAAAGCCATCAGACCACCTCCTCCTGGCCAATCCGAAGCAATGGAGGCCATCAGAACACTCCTCCTGCTCAATCAAATGCGCAATCACGGTGTCAAATAATTTTTTTTATGCGCAATCACGGTGTCCAATAGTTTTTACCAGTGCGCAATCACGGTGCCTGAAATGTTGGAGCAGGTAAAAAAATGCGCAATCACGGTACGCCCTCATAAAAGGAAGGAGGGTGAAAAAAAAAGTATTCTGGCATAATCTTAATCATATTATTTTTATGATTATGATTGTGCTTCTAACTATAGCGTCTAGGCATCAGAAAATTGTGATTTAATTTTTTTTAATTTCTCAGTTATCCTTGTCATGAAAAGCGATCTGGAGCAACATAGGATTAAAAATTAATTAAGAAAAACCCTAAACCACAAGTTCGGGCTAAACTTTGGTTTAATGAAATCTAAGAAATTTTTTTTTCGCTAAAAGAAGAAGAAAAAAAAGTTGTTTACTACGTGGTCAACTGTGGCCTCGGGATGGAGCCGGGCGTTCCAATCGACGGGAAAAAGTTAGGAAGAAGTCTGAAAAGTGGGAAACATTTTTTTATTCTTCCCTTGCCTCAAAATCTCGACTGTTTTCTCTGAACTACGAGTTTATTATACTCGAGGCCTTGTTGAAACTTCCCTTTCATCTAATGTTATTATTTTGGGTACTTTACCCACAAATCCCATATATTTTTGCCTAAAAGTGGTCTGAATAAACTCAGATATGGCGACTTTTTCTGAGTAAAACTTTTTCCTAGCTCATCTGAAAAGCTCTTCAATAATTGATGAGTCTTAGTCTAATTATATACTATTTTGAAAACAAAAACAAGAGTACTTTTCTCTTGAAGTTTCAGGCTAATTATCCTGGGCCATTCCGAGGATAATTACCTTCCGGTCGGGAGAGTAGGAGCGTTTTCGTACCTATAGTGCCACTGAAATCGCCCCGGTTCCTCTAACGTTAACGGCCTCGTAAATCCGTGAGGCTACAATAAAAGCGCTTCCCTTCGTTAATTTGTTTTTACTGCTGGACATCCGGACTCCCTCACGTCCGGAGACACATTTTTACCTCAAATTTTGATTACTGTAGAATTTTCATCTTTTTTGCAGATTCCGTCTTCAGCGTGGTGGTGAGAAAAGGTAGCGGCGGTCTCGGATTGAGTGTCTGCGGTGGCGAACCATGGCCTGGGCTAATACGGATAAAACGGCTTTTCCCTCACCAACCGGCTTCTCATTCGGGACTTTTGAACCCCGGAGATATCCTTTTAGCTGCAAGCGGCGTTCCTCTTCTTGGCCTCACGAATTACGTACGTTCAATTTAAAAAAAACCTGGAACCCCAAAGGTCATAGGTTCGAATCCTACTGGGGAATTACGTCAATTTTTTTTCTTCCTAATTTATTCGGGTTAAATTATATTAGGTGTACAAAATGAAACTCAGCCACAGGGTAAATTTGAATAGATTTTAGCCGAGTTTCATTTTGTACACCTAGTAGTTCATTTTTTCAAAATTTTAAACATTTTAAGCGTTAAAGTCCATCAAAAGTTGACCTTCTCCGTGTAAGAAGGTTGTTGAAGTATAACCATTAAGAAGGTTAATTTTTAAAGGCTTGTAAATCGTAAACCGTTACAGATATTGAAAAAATGCACTAAATAAAATCTGTTGGAAATTTAATTCTCTTTAATTTTTATTCTATTCATTTTTTCTCTAGGACGCACTGTTTTCAAGATAAAATTATTTTCCGAAAATGGTGCATCCTAGAAAAAAATAATTAAGTACAAATTTATAGAGAATTAAATTTCCTACAAGTTTTATTTATTAGGTGTACAAAATGAAACTCAGCCACAGGGTAAATTTGAATTTTGAAGATTTTAGCCGAGTTTCATATTGTACACCTAATAAAATGATTCTGCTTTAGGAAGCCCTCGAGGTCTTAAGATCTTCACCGCCAGAAGTGAAGCTGACCGTTTGCCGGCCACCGGAACCGGTCGTCCCTCCTATACAAACCGTCGCACCCCCTCCGCCTCCACGAGACACGCCGACCCCGATGCAGCAAGAAAACTACGGAGAGTTCGAAATAGTCATGGAAAAAGTAAACGGCTCTTTGGGCTTCACATTACGAAAAGAAGACCACAGCGTTTTAGGTCACTACGTCCGCGCTCTTGTACGGGAGCCAGCTTTATCTGATACAAGGATCAAACCTGGAGATAAAATCGTTGCTGTAAGTCAGACAGTACCAACTTTTTAAACTAAATTCCTTTCTAGGTAAATGATGTTGAAATGTCAAATTTGACTCATGAAGAAGCTGTGGCATTTTTAAGACAGTGTGGAGATCTTGTACGACTGAGGCTTTACAGGGATCCTGTACAGACGCCTGTTCCTAGCCACTCTCCCACCCATTCCCATCGAACTTTCAAGCCTATTTTAAGGTACGGAATTTTTTTCCCCAATCATTAGTCATCACTTTGGAATTTGTATGAATCCGATGATTCTTTTTAGATAAGTCGAGATTCAGTTTATTTATCAGTTTTGTGCAATCAACATGAGCTTTAAGAAGCTACTGAAGTCATTTAAAATTAAAAAGTTTGTTTTGTTATCAATGTTTTATTCAATCTTTGTTTTTTCAGAAAAGAAGCTCAGGATATGCTTTGTGAATTGGCAGTGAAGAAGTCGCAGTCGCCGCAAGAATCATCTGGTTCAAGCAAAGGCTCCTCACCAAGAAAACGAAGACTGACAAGAACACCACCCCCTGCAAACGAAGAAAGCAGTAAGGGCGAAAGAAATAAAAAAATAAACTTTCAAATAATATTAAAACTTTTCAGAAAGCATGGAAAGTTTTGAGAGTGATGATGACCGATTGAAGCCATCGAAACCTATCTCTCAGTTTTCTCCAAATTTAGCAACTCAATCTTCAGGTAATTTAATTCTCTAGCTATTTTTTTAAGTATAAAATTTTAGAAGAGGAACTTGTTTCAACTGGTTTGAGTGGAAGTGAACCTCCGCCTTCTGAGCCAGTGAGTATGCCGCCAATCGGAACATGCGACGACAATCCAGAAACTGGTTTTTCATACAGAAATCCAGCCTATAGATCAGCAAACCCTCCCATTTCAAAGCCATTAGCATCACAGGTAAAATTTTGATTTTATGTCTAAAATTGATAAAAAACTAAAATTTTAGGAAATAAGTGAAAGCGGGTGTTCAGAGCAGGATATACCGAATGCTGTGGAAGGTACGAAAGGTCTTCTAAAGTGGAAGAATGTTCTTTTTAAAGCGGATGAGACCGATAGCTCGATAAGCCTAGCACAGGAAAGCTCTAGTCAAGGCGAAGATCTTCCGGAAGCACCCGAATACCAAGTGGTTATCGTTGAGTTAAACCGCGGTTGGAACAGCCGACTCGGTTTCAGCCTTCAGAGCGCCGAAGGTGGCGGATCCGTCATCAGCGCCATCTACAACGACAGCGTCGCATCTCGAGATGGCCGCCTACGTATCGGAGACAAACTCATCAACGTAATAAACCATTTTCAACAAAACACATCTCATTTTTTTTTTCAGGTCAACGATGAAGCTATCGACAACCTCGAAACACCCGAAGTTATCGACCTTTTAAGAAAAATACGAGGAAGCATTTGTTTAACACTCTTAAGAAAATCAAAGTAAACATAACCTATCCTAACCTTCCTTTTTATCATAACCTATAACATGTTGAGATATTAAAAAGTTAACGCAAATAATTACCAAGAGATGCGTACTAAAAGACTGATTCTAATAATGATATCATATTATTGTTGTAATAAAGTTATATTTTATAACAGTAATAAAAACTTTGATTGGACGGATTTTATTATTTATTTTCATATTTTGGGCAAAAAAATTATAAAAAGCCAAAATTAAAATGACATATTGTCTTAACTAAAAAAAATGTTCTAGAGAGAAAGAGTAGAAAATAAAATAATGCTGTTATCTTTATCAAAATCCCTTACCAGGGACCTTCAGCACCTGAGTAGCACCAACTATATTTTCATTTTAAAAAAATTACCGATATATTTTAGTTTTAATTTTTAAAAAAATTCTTTTCTACTCTACAAATTTTGGTTCATTATAGATGCACATAAAGATCTCGATAAAATATACCTACCAATTTTAGAACTTTAGTCATCACTTTAGTCATTATAAAAAAATTAACCTAAATCTAACATTTTTGGGGGTAAAAAAATGCCTTTTTCGAGAGTCAATCGATTTTGAGTTTCAAAAATTTATAAAACCACATTGTAAATATTCAAGTGGACAAACAAAATTATTTTTAATAATTTTAACCTTTAGTGTCGCTGCTATAAAAATTTAAAAAATAAATTAGTCAGTTTATAATCAAAACGTTAAAATGTTGTAGATAGCTTAATATAAGGGGTAAAATTTTATGGTACTATAAAATATGGTACAATAAAATTTTATGGTACTTTATGCCACCAGAACATGGGCGAGCTTTCCTTTCTTTTAGTTTCTGGCTTTTATCAAAAAGGCTCGCACATGTTATTCTAATGGCTCTAATACACAAGTACCAATTTTATTTTTTGTTTAATCATGGTAATTATGAAATTTAAAAAAAGTTTTCTTTTATAATTTATTTTGTTACTAAAAATCACAGCGAAAGACTAGACTTCTCAAATTTGAATTGTCAATTTGCTAAATTTTAAAAGTTTTTAGGATGCATTCCATGACTGTGATTAAATAATAAATTGAGAAAATAATAATAATCAACCGTAATGTTACCAAAAATATCTTAATCGTGCTTTCGTCCTGTAGCGATTTTAATTTTGTATAAAAATATAAAAAGTTTGTTTTTTAAAAAATAGTTTATGGATGGAAATAGTTGGGGGAAAAGAGTCACTGATTATTTTAAAAAGTAAAATAAACTATATTTTAATTGTTGCACTATTGTGAATGCGTTGAATAAAACAGATTTAGAGAAATTTGTAATTTTTTTTTAACCTATTTTCTGTACCAGCAAGAAAATATTGTCCTTGAATATGTAGGTTCAAGGAAAAGGGACGTTCATGGCATCCTTTTGATTAAAAGAAAGGAGAGTTTCAAGGAACCCTTTTCTCATGGTTCTTTTGAAAGTCCTTCCTTGACGTCATTCGTAAAGAACCCCTCCTTGGAGTGATCTGTTCCTTCAAACAAAAGGGATTCTTTTTTATCAAGGTAGCTATTGAGGTATCTTAAGTAGCTCTCGGACGCAATAATTAATTAAAATAATTGGCTAAATAAAAGGAATCCATCCGATTTCCCTCCATTTATTCAAGGTAGCCATTGAGGTATCTTAACCTTAAGGCGGATCAGACCACAAAATTCAACCAAGTGTTAGACAGAGTGAGAGTCCTAGAACGGAGGGATTTCATTGGCTGTTGATGATCCAATCCCCGTTTTTTTCACTTTATTCCTTGCCTCATTTAAGGAGGTATAATGGTTTTTAAGTGAGTTGCTTTGCAAATGTTTCGTTGTTAACAACGGTTTTCGGTTTTTCCCTTCTATCTCGGAAACCGTCGCTCAAAACGAAAAAATGTCATAAGTAAAAGTTGTAGGTACTGAAATTTACTACATAAAATATCTTATTAGTTTTTTCCGTCAGAGCAATACTTTAGGAGATATGGAAGTATTTAAGTTGGTTGCTTTGCAAATTTTCGTTATTAACAACGGTTTTCGGTTTTTCCCTTCTATCTCGGAAACCGTCGCTCAAAACGAAAAAACGTTCTAAGTAAAAGTCGTAGCTACGGAAATTTCCTACAAAAAAGACTTCATTGGTTTTTTTTGTCAGAGGAATACTTAAGGAGATATGAGGGTTCTTAAGTGAGTTGCTTTGCAAATTTTTCGTTGTGAGCAACGGTTTTCGGTTTTTCCCTTCTATCTCGGAAACCGTCGCTCAAAACGAAAAAATGTCCAAAGTAAAAGTTGTAGGTACAAAGATTTCCTACAAAAATGTCTTTATTTATTATTTGCGTAAGAGCAATATTTAAGGAGTTATGAGGTTAAAACTAATAATCCTACAGAGCCTGTCTGAAAACTTGAAAACCTTCATATCTCCTAAAATATTGCTCTGACGGAAAAAACTAATAAGATTTTATGTAGTAAATTTTCGTAGCTACACTTTTACTTAAGACATTTTTTCGTTTTGAGCGACGGTTTCCAAGATAGAAGGGAAAAAACCGAAAACCGTTGCTCACAACGAAATATGTGCAAAGCAACCAACTTAAAACCCTCATATCCCCTTAAGGAAGAGAAAAAGGATGTTTAAAGTATCCTTTTGGTTAAGAAATATCTTCACTCATAACAAGCGCCCTCCGTTTTAATTAATTAATTATTAACTAATTTTAGCTAATTTTATAGCTGAGTATTAATGTTTTGATTGAAATCATCTAACGATATTAAAATAACCAAGGTTAATCGAAAAAGACATTGAAATTTGATTTTATTACATTATGGCGGTAAATTTTATAGTTCGTTTCCTCCATGTTGGTAAACATGATGAAAGATTATTTCTTGTTATCAGTGACTGTTACTATGCGTTTTGATAACATAAATAATTGATTAAAATTCATGTGACATATCACTTTTTCGTCCTCAAAATTGAACTTTTTGTTTCTCTTTCTCCAGACTTCCTTTTTTGATGATTTTGTGAATGAGCGAAAAAACGGCGATATGGACAGGAGAGCGCAAATGGAGGCGAGGAGGAAAAATTCTCGAAAACGCTGGTTCCAGACTTGAGAAAATAACCGGACGACCGGTCGAAGTACCAGGTATTCGCCTTGTTTGTTCGGATTAAAGGGTAACTTGCTGAACTTTTTCTTTTTTTCAGAATTTGATTTTTCACAAAATGAAAGCAGAAGTATTTTTAGTGGATCTTACGATTCCGATGATCCAAACCTTTCCTTCCGAGGTATTATGGCTCAATTATCCCCAGACTTTTCAGTTTATCAAAAAAAAATTCCAATTGGAAGTTTTGGGCCCTTTTTTTTGCGTGCCTAATTTCACCTAATAATTGTCTTTGTTAAGATGAAACCATAAGAAATGTGGATTTTGTTCCGACGGCCCAAATGGACGTTGGGATGGAACAGCCTCAGTCACGGACGGAAGTGACGCACCAAAGCAGCCGATTGGTCGACTGTTTAATTTTCTTGACGCTCGGCTTTCTCGTACGAATATCCTACGAATATATGCCTCCAGATGTTCCAATGGTAAGTAAACACCATAAAAAACATAAATCTGATCATTTTATAGCCCATATACGTCCCTTTTGGCCTGGTGGCAATTCCGAAGCTTCTATACTCTAAAAACGAAGAATCATTCGGAGCAATACCTCAGATGGCACTTCAACTCCGAGGAATTTCTCCAAGAAAAAATCAACGTCATATTTTCAACACTTACTTTTTTCAGAACTTTTTCAATATTTCTCTCTTTACCTCACCTCATTTGTCCTAACCCATTGCGTCTCTGAAAAAGGGGTCTTACATTAATAAAACTGTAAAAGTTCAAAATAAGTGCCTTAACAAAAAATTATATATTTTATTATTTTTTACATTTGAATATAAGAAAGATAGGAAATAATTATTGTTAGTAATGAAATTAATGATATTTTTAATTTATTTTTTGATTTACTTGTCTTTCTGTCTTTCTTCCTTCGTTTCTTCTTTTTTCTAAAATCTCCTCCTTTTGGAAGTTATCTAATAATTGAATATCCTCTTTCTGAAATAAAATTATTTATTTTTATTTTATTGACATCAAAGATTTTGTTATATTGGGCCTTTTGTACAAAAACAGGCAAAACAAACAATATCAGTTTAAGGGGATATGAGGGTTTTAAGTTGGTTGCTTTCGTTGTGAGCAACGGTTTTCGGTTTTTCCCTTCTATCTTGGAAACCGTCGCTCAAAACGAAAAAATGTTCTAAGTAAAAGTTGTAGCTACGGAAATTTACTACATAAAATATCTTATTAGTTTTTTCTGTCAGAGCAATATTTTAGGAGATTGAAGGTTTTAAGTTTTCAGACAGGCTCTGTAGGATTATTAGTTTTAACCTCATAACTCCTTAATATTGCTCTTACGCAAATAATAAATAAAGAAATTTTTGTAGGAAATCTTTGTACCTACAACTTTTACTTAGGACGTTGCTCTGACGGAAACTAATAAAATATTTTATGTAGTAAATTTTAGTACCTACAACTTTTACTTAGGACATTTTTCGTTTTGAGCGACGGTTTCGAGATAGAAGGGAAAAACCGAAAACCGTTGTTAACGAAAAATTTGCAAAGCAACTTCATCACACCTCCTAAGAAGTATAAATATAGAAGGGGGAAGTACAAGGGAGGGGAAGTATAACGGAGGGGGAAGTACAAGGAGGGTAAGTATAACAGGGAAATTTTCCTAGTTTTTTTTTTTCCGAATAATTTTTTTTTTTTAATTTTCCGAGATTTTTTTTCTTTGAAAAATTTTCTGTTTTTTTAAATTTGCGCTTTTTTTTCGAAAATTTTAAGTTCTTTTTTTTTTCGAAATTTTACTATGTATCAAGGTAGAAATGGGATTTTTGCCCAAGGGAGGTCCCTCTCGTAAGGGGTGGATGTATGAAATTTCTCCCTACTAAATGATAAGTAATGTAGATATTAACTAATGTACATAATTTTTTCACCAAAAATTTTAAAAAATATAAGGAGTATTTGGTGAAAATTAGGTGGAAATCGGAACTTCGGTTCGGCTGCAGCGCAATTTTTTAAATTTCAAACGTGCATATTTCAGCCATTTTTTGGAAATTCAAAAATCGCTGATGATTATTTCTTGGTCAACTCATTCAGGAAGGTTGTGTTATATTTTTTGAAGGAAAACAATATTCTTTGTCCATTCTGACCAATCAGGTCCATGTATTAGGGGAAAGGTGATTGGTTGAAAAAAAGACGGTTTGAAAGTCCTAACCTAACCCAGAAACAATGAGAAAATTAGAGTAAGCCACAACCAAAATAGCCCAAATCCAATTATTATTTCATGAAAAATAACAAAAATCAGCATACAAAATTTTTTATTTGTTAGAAAACATACACAAACTAATATAAAATTAGGTCTGTATATTGTATATTATAATTTTTAGACTCAACAAACCTGAGATCAAAACAAAAAAAAAGGTTAATGACAAAAAAAACTAAGTCTACAAAAGTGAAAGGTAAAAAGAAAAATTTCAACTTAAGTTACGTTATTCAACTTTCCGCACCACATCCATATTTCCTTTTGTTTCATGTCAGCTTCCCATGCAGCAAATCTTTTCTTATATTCTTCCATTTCAGTCTTGTACTGTTGAGTGTACTTCTCTTTCGCAGAATCTGGCAAGTTCTCCCACATTTTGCTCAATTTCGCTTGCCAATCCTGTTCGAAAAATAATAATCTCACAAAAAATCTCAATTTTTTACCTTGAACAACATATTTCCTCTTTCAGAAGCTTTTTCTTTAGTAAACAAAACGAACGAAGATGGTGGCCTTTTTGGACATCCTAAATCAACTTTTTTCTACAACAAATTATTTTAAAAAAAACCCCAAAAAAAAGCGACCGTACTTTTTTAACGAGACGTTTATGTTTGTCGATTTTGATGTTCATTTTGGCCTTGATTAGTTCCTCTTTTTCAGTCGAACTTAACGACTGTTCATAAGTTTTTACAAAGTTCTTGATATTAACGTATTCCGCTTTGTAGTCGTTTTGCAATTTGTCTTTTTTTTTTTCGATTGGTCCAAAGTTTTCCACTTTTCCGAGATGATTTTTGAGATTTCTAAAAACAAATTGGGTACTAAAAAATCAAGGTTTTTTATTATGGGGGAATTTCTCGACAAGAAGATTTTCAAAACTTTCTTTCATACAGATTTTTTTTTTTTCGCCAATTTCCACCCTTTTTTAACTTCTTCCTTAAAGAAGTTATTGCGATACCCTCGACGTCGGGTTTTTGGGGAAGGGTCTTCCAGACCCCGGAGGGTCAAATCGGATATTGATCTTTACCGATCTCAACTTTGTCTGTGGTTTCGGCCGGCCGTAGCATTTTTTTCCCGAACACTTTACGGCCACAGTTTTCATCCGATTTTCACCAAATTTTTACACAAATTTCTTTAGCTGTGAAGAAGAATGTAACGAGGGCGATTTTTGAATTTCGAAAAAATGGCGGAGAGATGTCTGTTTGAAATTTTAAAAAATTCGCTGCGGCCGAACCGTTAATCCGATTTTCACCAAATTTTCACCAATTACTCCTTATATTTTTTAAGAATTTTTGGTGCAAAAAATTGCCACTTTTTAATTACTATTTTATTAGTAGGGAGAAATTTCGTACTTCTACCCTTTACGAGAGGCACATCCCTAGGCCAAAGAGCCCATTATTTCTACCTTGACACTTAGAAAATTTTTCGAAAAAAAGAACTTAGGTAAAATTTTTCAAAAAAAAAAAAAAAAAAGGAAGAAAACCCGGAAAATTTTTCGAAAAAAAATTTTTTAACAAAAATTTAGAACATTTTTCGAAAAAAAACTTACAAAATTTCTCAAAAAAAAAAAAAAAAAAAAAAAAAAAAAAAAAAAACCCGGAAAATTTTTCGAAAAAAACTTAAAAAAAAAAAGATAAACAAAAACCGGAAAATTTTTCGACAAAACAAACTTGGAAAATTCTCCTTTATACTTTTCCTCCCTGCTACATCCTCTTCCTTTATACTTTCGTTCCCTTATACTTCCCCCTCCGTTATACTTCCCCCTCTGTTATACTTTCCCCTTCCTTATACTTCCCCCCCTCGGTTATACTTCCCCGTTCGTTATACTTCCCCCTCCGTTATACTTCCCCTCCCATATACTTCCTACTCCGTTATACTTCTCCTCCCATATACTTCCTACTCCGTTATACTTCCCCCTCCGTTATACTTCCCCTCCCATATACTTACGTTTTACGTCCCCTCCGTTATACTTCCCCCTCCTATATAGATACTTCTTTTAAGGAAGTTTTCGTTGGAAGCTCTTCAAACCAGTACTTTATACAGTAAAACACCTTAAAATTAAGAAAAGTACTCGTTTGAAGAGCTTCAAACGAAAACTTGCTTAAAGAGAAGTAAAAATATAAGAGGGGGAAGTATAATGGAGAGGAAGTATACCGGAGGGGGAAGTATAAGGGAGGGAAAGTATAACAGAGGTAGTTAGAACCGGAGTAGGGAGAATTTTCTTCCGTCAACCTGTTACGAGAAGGACCTACCTAGGGCAAAAACCCCATTATTTCTACCTTGATACTTAGAAAAATTTTCGAAAAAAAAAAACAAACTTCCCCCTCCGTTATACTTCCCGTCCCTTATACTTCATCTTCCGTTATACTTCCTCCCCATTATACTTCTAGTCTTCTAACGGAGAAAGTCAGATCAACGAGCAAATCTCCGCCATTTTTTCGAAATTCAAAAATCGCAGAAGATAATTTCTGGTTCAACTATTCAGAAGGTTATGTGAAAATCGGTTGAAAACTGTGGCCGTAAAGTGTTCTGGAAAAAATGCTACGGACGGCCGGCCGGACGGCACTACAGACAAAGTTGAGATCGGTAAAGATCAATATCGATTTGACCCTTCTGGAAGACCCCTCCCCAAAAACCCAACGTGGAGGGTATCACAATAACTTCTTTAAGGAAGTTAAAAAGGGAGTCTCCTGGCAAAAGAACTAGGAAATAAATTAAGAAACAATCATCCGTTTTATGAAATATTAAGGGAGAAAATAGACTTTGCCCAGCCAGGCCACATGAAAAGGGCAATAACAGCCCTAAAATCTCAATTTTTTTCTCTAAAAAATTAGGCGAAAATTTGGTAAAGGTAGGGCCGAAAGTTGAGCTGCAAAAATAAAACCAAACTCCAGACTCATCTTCGCCATTTTTGAAAATTTAAACAACTAAAAATGGAAGATTCTGTAAAAATTTGATGGAAATAAAATAAAAATTTCGGCCAAAAAATCTGGGAATGGACGGACTGACGGCACCACAGACAGAGCCTCGAAGACTCCTCTCCCAAAAACCGAATATGAAGGGTAATACAATAAATTCTCTTTGAGAAAATAAATAACTGGTAAAAAAAACTTGTAAACACAAGAAAATGGGTAGTTCTGGGTCAAAAGTACGAAGAAATGTCTAAATTAACAAAAATTATTTAATTAATTAATTAAAATCACCAGTGACCGGCTTATCCTGATTTTCTTTCAGCATCCGGCCTAATTTCAGACGCAAACTTAAAATAAGGCGTAAGAGGCCTTTTAGGCTTCGGCTTAATCCCCAATTTCTCTTCCAAACTCATTTTCGGATGATAAGCCACACTTGAAGTAGACAACCTACACAAAAATAAATTTATTATTTAACAATTTAATTAATTAATTATAATCCTTTCATACCTCAAATGAGAACTTAGATAGTTCCCACGTGCGTTTGTGATTTTAAGTAAATTTGTCAGTACAGACATTTTTTTTAAAGGAACTTTCGCAAAAAAAATTAATAAACAAAAATAAATTTTCAAACGACAAAAATAGTTGATCAATTCGCAGTATGAATAGTTGTTTACATATTATAAAAATATCTATTTATAATAACTGGTTATCTTTTACCAGGTTCACCATAACTGATATGGAGGGAAAGGATTTTCCCATTTTTTTGTTAAAATGTCCTTTTTTTTGCGTTTTTAGGTAAATTTATTGTTATATTATTCTTAATATAGTAAAATGAAGGGTTTTGATGATTAAAAAAGATTTTGGGAATTTTTAAGTGGTGAAGTTGGTAAGAGTGTGTTTTAGATTAGGTTATCGGACAAGTGAGATTTTTGACAAGTGACTAATCTGTTGACATCTTTGGTGATAATTAGGGTTTTTGGGTTTTTATTTTTTTAACGATTTTTTTTTTCAATGATTGTTGAAAATATGAGGGTTTTCGTGTTTTAAGTGGGGGTGAGGGAGGGTTTTTGGAGAGATGCTCAGAAATCCGCAGGAGGCGATTACAATGGACCAGACGAGCGTGAACAATGACGGTGAAGGGACGGGCGAAGGTGCTCCGCTCGGATTTCCGAATATCGTCTTCCGTCGGGTCTCCGGCTTCCTCGGCTTCAACGGATGCTGTTCTTCAGGGAAGAAGTCTGAAGATGGCTACGTCGAATTCGGGCAAAGCGGAGAACTCGCGCCAGGAAGGACTTTGGGGACGTTCGCCGGTGTCTTCAGCCCCGTCGCGCTCTCCATGTTCAGCGCCTTGCTTTTTCTTCGAGTTGGTAAGCTCATTTCATCAACAATAACATTCTTAATATCATTTTCAGGCTTCATCGTTGGAAACGCCGGACTTCTCATAACTCTTCTTCAATTCGCCATTGCATATTTAATCCTTTTTTTCACCGTCATGTCAATTTGTGCAATTTCAACCAACGGCGCTGTTGAAGGAGGTGGAGCTTATTGTATCCTTATCATGTTTTGATAGTTCATTGATTTTTTGTCCATATCTTCCTTTTTTTATCGTTAAATTTTTCATCTTTGTTTTTAAAAAACTTGAGAATAATAGACTTCACTAGGAAAGTGTGTTTTCAGGGCAAAAATTTGATAAAAATGGAATTTTTTGGTCAAAAAGCTTGTGGGTACATAGCAATTTTAAATTAGTGGTGATCCACGACGAACATGAACATAGAGATGAAACAACAAATACAAAGTACATATTACACTCTATCAACATACAAACACAGAATGAGAATCGCTTCTGGCACGTCTTATCGACGGCGCCAGCAAGCCATTCTTCATCAATCATCAAACATCATCAGCATCGGCATCATCAATCAATTGTCATCAACAGCTCCGCACTAGTTCGACTCACTGGACTGGTCGAACTCTTGTCAGCAGTTCCGCAACTCTTCAACCCGCTGAATTGGTGGAACTTCAACCTCAGAACGAACTTCTGCAACACTCTCAGCTCGACAGTTTGCATTCCAGCATTTGCACTAGCATCTTCGACACATCATCGCTCAACAGCACCTCAGGCCTTCACCCTTCTTTTCTCCGTGGGGGGGGGGGGTGATGTGGGTACCACAACATATGATCTATCATCAGAACAAATCACTCACAAAACATCTTTCTATCAATTCTAAATTAGTGGTGATGAATCACCCCACAAGCTGAAGAAAATGCCTTAAAATTGAGTAAAAGATTGAGGGAAAATTGGTGTTATTTCGCAGAAAATCGGTAGAAATTGCCTTAAAATTGAGTAAAAGATTGAGGGAAAATTGGTGTTATTTCGCAGAAAATAGGTAGAAAATGCCTTAAAATTGAGTAAAAGATTGAGGGAAAATTGGTGTTATTTCGCAGAAAATCGGTAGAAATTGCCTTAAGATTGAGGGAAACTTGGTGTTATTTTGCAGAAAATCGGTAGAAAATGCCTTAAGATTGAGGGAAACTTGGTGTTATTTTGCAGAAAATAGGTAGAAAATGCCTTAAAATTGAGTAAAAGATTGAGGGAAAACTGGTGTTATTTCGCAGAAAATCGGTAGAACTTGCCTTAAGATTGAGGGAAACTTGGTGTTATTTCGCAGAAAATAGGTAGAAAATGCCTTAAAATTGAGGGAAACTTGGTGTTATTTTGCAGAAAATCGGTAGAAAATGCCTTAAAATTGAGGGAAACTTGGTGTTATTTCGCAGAAAATCGGTAGAAAATGCCTTAAAATTGAGTAAAAGATTGAGGAAAAATTGGTGTTATTTCGCAGAAAATCGGTAGAAATTGCCTTAAGATTGAGGGAAACTTGGTGTTATTTCGCAGAAAATAGGTAGAAAATGCCTTAAATTGAGTAAAAGATTGAGGGAAAATTGGTGTTATTTCGAAGAAAATCGGTAGAAAATGCCTTAAAATTGAGTAAAAGATTGAGGGAAAATTGGTGTTATTTCGCAGAAAATCGGTAGAAATTGCCTTAAGATTGAGGGAAACTTGGTGTTATTTCGCAGAAAATCGGTAGAAAATGCCTTAAAATTGAGTAAAAGATTGAGGGAAAACTGGTGTTATTTCGCAGAAAATCGGTAGAAATTGCCTTAAGATTGAGGGAAACTTGGTGTTATTTCGCAGAAAATCGGTAGAAAATGCCTTAAAATTGAGTAAAAGATTGAGGGAAAACTGGTGTTATTTCACAGAAAATCAGTAGAAATTGCCTTAAGATTGAGAGAAACTTGGTGTTATTTCGCAGAAAATAGGTAGAAAATGCCTTAAAATTGAGGGAAACTTGGTGTTATTTCGCAGAAAATTGGTAGAAAATGCCTTAAAATTGAGTAAAAGATTGAGGAAAAATTGGTGTTATTTCGCAGAAAATCGGTAGAAATTGCCTTAAGATTGAGGGAAACTTGGTGTTATTTCGCAGAAAATAGGTAGAAAATGCCTTATATTGAGTAAAAGATTGAGGGAAACTTGGTGTTATTTTCAGAAAATCGGTAGAAAATGCCTTAAAATAGGGTAGAAAAAGGTTCCCTTGGGCAAAATATTGAGGGGAAACTCCCTCGAAATATCGAAGCTAAGGAAAATGTGTTTCAGCGAATAGAATCAGCGAAAGCCTCAAGGGAAAAATAATTCCCAAATATTCAAATATTTTCTTTAATTTAATACTCTAGTTATGATAAGTCGGACGTTAGGTCCTGAATTCGGAGGTTCGATAGGGACATTGTTCTTTTTGGCGAATATCGTCAGTAGCGCACTTTATATCGTCGGTTGCGCTGAAGGTATCGTCGAGAACTTCGGACCTGCAGGTTTGCCTTCTGTTTGAAAAAAAAATTTTTTCTATTTTATTTTTAGGCTATTTGGCAGTCAAAGGTTATGAACTCAAAGATTCGCCTTGGTGGAGATTCACATATTCGTCGATTTTAAACCTTTTAAACCTTGTCGTCTGTCTTATTGGCGCTGGAATGTTCGCCAAAATAAATGTCATAATTTTTATGGTTGTCTGCCTTTCCTTGGCATCAGTTTTCACCTCTTTTATCGTCATGGGGCCCATGGAGGTACTAATTTTTTACTTATTTATTTAATAATCATAAATTTCAAGATTGCTGTCCCTGCGGGAACTTTGGTCCAAAACGCCAGCGATATCATCAATGCTACTTATACAGGATTAAGCTGGGAAACTTTAAACCACAATCTTTATGCCAACTACACCAAAGATTATTCTTCAAAAGGAGAAATGACTGATTTTGCAACTGTTTTTGGTGTCCTCTTTTCCGGTGTGACAGGAATCATGGCTGGAGCTAATATGTCGGGTAAAAAAAAATAAAAGGTTTATTTTTTATTTAGAATTTTAGGAGAACTGAAAGATCCGGGAAGAAGTATACCTTGGGGGACTATGTCTGCTGTTATTTTTACGCTTATATCTTACGTCGCTGTGTCCACATTGAGTGCAGCGACTTGCACTATGTTTTTTATGACGAGCAACTTTTCTTTTATGATGCCGATCAACATTTTTCCGCCTTTTATTACCATTGGAGTTCTCACAGCGACTTTTTCTGCATCCCTAAGCAACTTAATTGGCTCCTCTCGTGTCCTGGAAGCTCTCGCCAAAGACAACATTTACGGTAAACCTTTTTTTACATAAAATTTAGTTAGGGGATAATATAGAATTCAAAACAGGAAACTTTGGAAAATCTATTCTGCAGTCAATTCGTCTTGTTTTTCCCGTTTGTTTAACTGATATTGTGGACGAATTTTCAGGTATTTTTATGAATTTGTGCACAGGACTAATGTTTTTCCTGTTTTTCCCCTTCTAAAGTTCCTTTAACATTTTAAACTTTTCACTAAAAATTATGTAAATACACAATTAATGGAGTTTTAAGGGGATATGAGGGTTTTAAGTTGGTTGCTTTGTACATTTTTCGTTGTGAGCAACGGTTTTCGGTTTTTCCCTTCTATCTTGGAAACCGTCGCTCAAAACGAAAAAATGTCCTAAGTAAAAGTTGTAGCTATGGAAATTTACTACATAAAATATATTATTGGTTTTTTCCGTCAGAGCAATATTTTAGGAGATATGAAAGTTTTAAGTTTTCAGACAGGCTCTGTAGGATTATTAGTTTTAACCTCATAACTCCTTAAATATTGCTCTTACGCAAATAATGAATAAAGAAATTTTTGTAGGAAATCTTTGTACCTACATCTTTTACTTAGGACATTTTTTCGTTTTGAGCGACGGTTTCCGAGATAGAAGGGAAAAACCAAAAACCGTTGCTCACAACGAAAAATTTGCAAAGCAACTCACTTAAGAACCCTCATATCTCCTTAAGTATTGATCTGACGAAAAAACCAATGAGGTCTTTTTTGTAGGAAATTTCCATAGCTACGACTATTACTAATGACATGTTTTCGTTTTGAGCGACGGTTTCCGAGATAGAAGGGAAAAACCGAAAACCGTTGCTCACAACGAAAAATTTGCAAAGCAACTCACTTAAGAACCCTCATTCTCCTTAAGTATTGCTCTGACAAAAAAATCAATGAGGTCTTTTTGTATAAAATTTCCATAGCTACGACTATTACTAATGACATGTTTTCGTTTTGAGCGACGGTTTCCGAGATAGAAGGGAAAAACCGAAAACCGTTGTTAACAACGAAAAATTTGCAAAGCAACCAACTTAAACACTTCCATATCTCCTAAAGTATTGCTCTGACGGAAAAAACTAATAAGATATTTTATGTAGCAAATTTCAGTACCTACAACTTTTACTTATGACATTTTTTCGTTTTGAGCGACGGTTTCCGAGAAAGAAAGGAAAAACCGAAAACCGTTGTTAACAACGAAAAATTTGCAAAGCAACTCACTTAAAAACCATCATACCTCCTTAAGACTAAAAAGATTAAAAAACTCACATTTTGTCTTGTCGGTGAATACACTACCAAAAGCAGTGTTGGGTGTAATCGTAATCGCAAGTTTCTTAATTACGATTACAATCATAATCGTAATCGCAGAAAAAAATACGAAGACAATTGTAATCGTAATTGTAATTAAGAAACTTGCGATTACAATCGTAATCGTACGATTACGCCCAACACAGACCAAAAGTATGGTGCAATTAGGATCTTTCTATTTATGGGAAAAGTTTATATGTCGAATTTTGGGGCGATAAAACCTTTCGCCTTTTCAAAAACTTCTACAAATCAGAATTTTCGGCCCTTTTGTGCACCGTACTACTATCTTTTGACTTAGAATTAAAATTTTTTTTATTTTTAGGAAGGCTTCTTAAATGTATAACCAAAGGAGTCTATAATAGTAATCCAGTCGCCGCGGTTTTCTCATCGTGGATACTTGTTCAGATCATTTTATTTATCGGATCTCTCAACACCATATCACAAATCAATTCCGTTTTATTCCTTCTGAGTTACTTTGCTACGAATCTGGCATGCCTTGGACTTGATTTGACATCTGCTCCAAATTTTAGGTTTGAAAAGTCTTAATTTGTTAATTTTTAAAAAAATTTTAGGCCATCGTTTAAGTACTTTTCTTGGTCGACTGCTTTGATTGGTTTGCTGGGAACGCTGGTTATGATGTTTGTGATCAATCCTCTTTATGCGATTTCATCAATTGTGCTTTGTTTTCTTCTCATTGTCCTTCTCCATCTGTTCTCTCCATCTTCGCAAACGGCAGACTGGGGTTCCATAACGCAAGCTCTAATTTTTCATCAAGTCAGAAATATTTGTTGATGCTCGACTCAAGAAAAGACCACGTCAAATTTTGGCGGCCGCAGGTTCTTCTTTTGGTTGGAAACCCAAGAGCTTCGACTCCTCTCGTACATTTTGTCAATGACATGAAAAAATCAGGACTTTACGTGTTAGGACATGTGATTGTCGGGAAGGAATTCGCACAGTTGGAATCTGACCCGACGGTTTCTCAAAATTCTAAATGGCTCTCATTTGTCGATCATTTACGAGTAAGAAGAAAACAATTTTTTATCTCAGATTTTAATTTTTATGTAGGTCAAAGCATTTGTTGAGCTTACAGTAGCTCGAAGTTTACGAGAAGGCCTAAATCATTTGTCCCATTTGGCCGGTTTGGGAGCCATGAAGCCCAATACGATCGTCATAGGCTTCCGTGATGATCAACGCCCTGTGGACTTCTTTCAAACGTAAAATAACTTATAAGGTTTTTTTCATTTCAAATTTTTCTTTTAGAATTGGCTCAGACTACATGACTGATAAATTTGAACAAGAAAGCCGAGCTTTTGAAATAAGAGATGAAAGCAATCAAGTTGATACTGAAGAGTATGTTTATGTCATCTCCGATATTCTTCGGATGCAGAAAAACATCTGCGTTGCTCGTCATTTTCATAACTTTAGCAAAGTTAATATTTCAAAGTAAGTATATGCGTAAAACGCTAAAACTTATTAGAATGCCAATTTCATTAGTTTTATGCTATACCGTAAAATGATATACAGGGTATTCCAGAGCCAGAGATGGGCAAAATCTTAATCATGAATATGATTAAGATTTTTAATCATAGGAATATTTTTTTAGAGATTAAAATCTTAATCACAGAGATGATTAAGAATAAAATTTTAATCACAGGTAATCTGTGATTAAACTCTTAATCACAGGAAATCTGTGATTAAACTCTTATCACAGGAAATCTGTGATTAATCATAGGAAAATAACGATTAATCATTGGAATTTGGGATTAATTAAGGAAAATAATGATTAATCATTGGAATTTGGGATTAATTAAGGAAAATAATGATTAATCATTGGAATTTGGGATTAATTAAGAAAATAATGATTAATCATTGGAATTTGGGATTAATTAAGGAAAATAATGATTAATCATTGGAATTTGGGATTAATTAAGGAAAATAATGATTAATCATTGGAATTTGGGATTAATTAAGGAAAATAATGATTAATCATTGGAATTTGGGATTAATTAAGGAAAATAATGATTAATCATTGGAATTTGGGATTAATTAAGGAAAATAATGATTAATCATTGGAATTTGGGATTAATTTAGGAAAATAATGATTAATCATTGGAATTTGGGATTAATTTAGGAAAATAATGATTAATCATTGGAATTTGGGATTAATTAAGCAAAATAATGATTAATCATTGGAATTTGGGATTAATTAAGGAAAATAATGATTAATCATTGGAATTTGGGATTAATTAAGGAAAATAATGATTAATCATTGGAATTTGGGATTAATTAAGGAAAATAATGATTAATCATTGGAATTTGGGATTAATTAAGGAAATCTGTGATTAATCATTGGAATTTGGGATTAATTAAGGAAAATAATGATTAATCATTGGAATTTGGGATTAATTAAGGAAAATAATGATTAATCATTGGAATTTGGGATTAATTAAGGAAAATAATGATTAATCATTGGAATTTGGGATTAATTAAAGGAAAATAATGATTAATCATTGGAATTTGGGATTAATTAAGGAAAATAATGATTAATCATTGGAATTTGGGATTAATTAAGGAAAAAGCTTGATCAATCATCAGAAAATTGATCCCAGACTTCCTGTGATTAAACTCTTAATCACAGGAAATCTGTGATTAATCACAGATCATCCTGTGATTAAGATTTTATTCTTAATCATCTCTGTGATTAAGATTTTAATCTTATTCTTAATCACAGAAAAATATTCCTATGATTACAAATCTTAATCATATTCATGATTAAGATTTTGCCCATCTCTGTCCAGAGCGACCCCAACCAAGCAAAGGTCGCTCTGGTGCACCCTGTGTATTAGATCAAAAAATTGATAGCCAATCAAAAATGGGCTTATTTAGCCCTTTCGGGACCGCGTCTGATGCTGGATTCTCTGCGCTACTGGCGGAGCACTTTTCCCCTCTCTTGCCCCTCACTTCTCCCGCACAGAAAGCGACGAGTGATGCGATCATCACGTAGTTCATTTCTTCCCCAACAGATTGCCAGTTTTTGCATGTCGCTAGCGCCACGGGAAGCGAAGGTATTAAATTTTTTAGAGAGGCTTCCCGCTGGCGCCGCTGGGCAACTAAAGTCGCCTGCGGTCTCGAAAGGGTTAACATTCGTGGGATCAAAAAAATTATAAAAAACGTTGTGTCCCACTCTAGCTGATAGTATTTATACTCTTATTTATGAATATGAATATGCCAAAGTCTGCCAAAAACTTGCCTTTTATTAATATTTTTGTAGGCCTGGTAATTACAAGTTTATTGACGTCTGGCCGGTGAATTTCTTCTGCCCGTCCACAAACGATGTGAACGACACTACAAGTTTATTCATGCTTCAATTATCTTGCATAATTCATATGGTATTGTTGACATTTTCGTTTGTTTTTCGTCATTTCTTTTTTAAGGTGAACGGTTGGAAACATTTGAGACTGAGAGTTATGCTTTGTGAAGGGCAAGCTTCTATGTCGGATTTGACCGATTTTTCAATCAGGAGGTCCACCACGCAGAATCAAGTTCGCCAACTTTTGGATAGGCTGAGGATCAAAGCTGAAATTGAGCATGTCGAAAATTGGTCGAGGCTTAAAGCTTCTTTACGTGGGAACGAAATGAGCTTAGATCGTTCAAACGAAACTTCACGAACTTACCTGTCTAAGTAAGCCTTCCTATCTATTAATCATATCTAATTTTTCTTCAGCGTTAATCGGTTGATTGTGAGTAAATCAGCAGACACGGCCATCAGCTTTCTGTACCTTGAGCCTCCTCCAAAAGACCCAAATTTGTTCCAGAATTATTTAGAATCTTTGACAGATCTTACAGCAAATCTCAGACCCTGCCTTCTCGTCCATGGAATCCGTGCAGTCACTTCAACTACTTTATAGCCCAAAAGATATTAACTACTTACTGCTCAAAATTTCAAAAAAAAAGAGCAATAAAAAAAAGGGTGCTATTTATATAAATTTATATATTGCCAAAGATTTTATAAAAAAAAATTTACATCTTTCAAGACATTTTGCGCCCAAGTTTTAAGTGAAATATGCCGACTAGGAAAAAATTACATTCCATTTTGACATTACGATTTTAAACTCGTAGAACATATCTTTTAGTTTTTTTAGTCTTCCACATATGTGATAAAGAGTTTAAGTTCTTTGGACCTCTGTTCCTCGGCACATACCTAAATTTTTTTATTTTATATTAATTTCTCATTTTAATCATAGGTAATATTTAAATTTTGTGATTTCTTAATTTTTATTATCATTTTATTTTAAGTCAATTTATTTATAAATTAATTAAATTTTTATTTATTAAACAATTATTTTGCATTTTTTTGGTTTAAAATATTAATAAAGCTTTTTGTGTTATATTATTGTTTATTTTGAATTCTATTCCGTATTTGTAAATGTTGCTAGAATTATTGAACCAAGGAGACAAGTCAAAGTTGGCGTTTTTTCCATAAATATATTCATATTAGGTGTACAAAATGAAACTCGGCTAAAATATACAAAATTCAAATTTACCCTGTCGCTGAGTTTCATTTTGTACACCTAATAAATAAAAATTGTAGGAAATTTAATTCTCTATAAATTTGTACTTAATAATTTTTTTTCTAGGATGCACCATTTTCGGAAAATAATTTTTTTTAAAATAAATTTATCTTGAAAACAGTGCGTCCTAGAGAAAAAATGAATAGAATAAAAATTAAAGAGAATTAAATTTCCAACAGATTTTATTTAGTGCATTTTTTCAATATCTGTAACGGTTTACGATTTACAAGCCTTTAAAAATTAACCTTCTTAATGGTTATACTTCAATAACCTTCTTACACGGAGAAGGTCAACTTTTGATGGATTTAACGCCTAAAATGTTCAAAATTTTGAAAAAATGAACTACTAGGTGTACAAAATGAAACTCGGCTAAAATATACAAAATTCAAATTTACCCTGTCCCTGAGTTTCATATTGTACACCTAATAAATAAAAATTGTAGGAAATTTAATTCTCTATAAATTTGTACTTAATAATTTTTTTTCTAGGATGCACCATTTTCGGAAAATAATTTTTTTAAAAATAAATTTATCTTGAAAACAGTGCGTCCTAGAGAAAAAATGAATAGAATAAAAATTAAAGAGAATTAAATTTCCAACAGATTTTATTTAGTGCATTTTTTCAATATCTGTAACGGTTTACGATTTACAAGCCTTTAAAAATTAACCTTCTTAATGGTTATACTTCAATAACCTTCTTACACGGAGAAGGTCAACTTTTGATGGACTTTAACGCCTAAAATGTTCAAAATTTACAATCTACAAATTTACCCTGCGGCTGAGTTTCATTTTGCACACCTAATAAATAAAATTGTAGTAAATTTAATTCTCTATAAAGTACTTAATTATTTTTTTTCTAGGATGCACCATTTTCGGAAAATAATATTTTTTAAAAATAAATTTATCTTGAAAACAGTGCGTCCTAGAGAAAAAATGAATAGAATAAAAATTAAAGAGAATTAAATTTCCAACAGATTTTATTTAGTGCATTTTTTCAATATCTGTAACGGTTTACGATTTACAAGCCTTTAAAAATTAACCTTCTTAATGGTTATACTTCAATAACCTTCTTACACGGAGAAGGTCAACTTTTGATGGACTTTAACGCCTAAAATGTTCAAAATTTTGAAAAAATGAACTACCAGGTGTACAAAATGAAACTCGGCTAAAATCTACAATCTACAAATTTACCCTGTGGCTGAGTTTCATTTTGTACACCTAATAAATAAAAATTGTAGGAAATTTAATTCTCTATAAATTTGTACTTAATTATTTTCTTTCTAGGATGCACCATTTTCGGAAAATAATTTTTTTAAAAATAAATTTATCTTGAAAACAGTGCGTCCTAGAGAAAAAATGAATAGAATAAAAATTAAAGAGAATTTAATTTCCAACAGATTTTATTTAGTGCATTTTTTCAATATCTCTAACGGTTTACGATTTACAAGCCTTTAAAAATTAACCTTCTTAATGGTTATACTTCAATAACCTTCTTACACGGAGAAGGTCAACTTTTGATGGACTTTAACGCCTAAAATGCTCAACATTTTGAAAAAATGAACTACTAGGTGTACAAAATGAAACTCGGCTAAAATCTACAAAATTCAAATTTACCCTGTGGCTGAGTTTCATTTTGTACACCTAATAAATAAAAATTGTAGTAAATTTAATTCTCTATAAATTTGCACTTAATTATTTTTTTCTAGGATGCACCATTTTCGGAAAATTATTTTTTTTTTAAATAAATTTATCTTGAAAACAGTGCGTCCTAGAGAAAAAATGAATAGAATAAAAATTAAAGAGAATTTAATTTCCAACAGATTTTATTTAGTGCATTTTTTCAATATCTGTAACGGTTTACGATTTACAAGCGTTTAAAAATTAACCTTCTTAATGGTTATACTTCAATAACCTTCTTCACGGAGAAGGTCAACTTTTGATGGACTTTAACGCCTAAAATGTTCAAAATTTTGAAAAAATGAACTACTAGGTGTACAAAATGAAACTCGGCTAAAATCTACAAAATTTAAATTTACCCTGTGGCTGAGTTTCATTTTGTACACCTATAAATAAAAATTGTAGTAAATTTAATTCTCTATAAATTTGTACTTAATTATTTTTTTCTAGGATGCACCATTTTCGGAAAATAATTTTTTTTAAATAAATTTATCTTGAAAACAGTGCGTCCTAGAGAAAAAATGAATAGAATAAAAATTAAAGAGAATTGAATTTCCAACAGATTTTATTTAGTGCATTTTTTCAATATCTGTAACGGCTTACGATTTACAAGCCTTTAAAAATTAACCTTCTTAATGGTTATACTTCAATAACCTTCTTACACGGAGAAGGTCAACTTTTGATGGACTTTAACGCCTAAAATGTTCAAAATTTACCCTGTGGCTGAGTTTCATTTTGTACACCTAATAAAATCATAATTCCAAAACTTTGTGAATATGCCATATTTCTGCTGAAAACCCTGTTTTTGTCCTAACTGTTTATGGTACTCAAAAAATAATAATGAAGGGGGTTTGACCTTTACAGAGACTATTTATTCAATTTTTTGGCAAATGGCACAAGTTGTTTTGGAACCTGATTTTTTTTCTGTTATCACCTTTTAAGTAGGAATGAAAAAGTAGTATCTGCTGAGTCATAAACAATAAATTATTGAGGGAAAGAAAAAAAAAATAAGCTGACAAATTGGGTAAGCTGTCTGACTGGATGTTTAATTAGGGCCTATTTACAGTTAGGTTGTAGGTTAAGATGAGTTAGATGCGCCGATATACTCCTTATTGGGAATGTGGATCGCTTTTTCTGTTCGAAGGTGTTTACGGGTTTTATGCGATGGCATTCTCGTTTGGGACCTGGAAATTCTTAAGGGTGAAAGGAAAGGAAGGGGGGCCTCCAGGTCGCGTTCGCGTACAGCATCACGCGCCTTCACTCCGCCCGGGGGAAAATGGGTCTTTGGGCCCACGAATTTGACCCAGTCAACAATCCTGAGTTCAACGTCCTGTCTTCTTTCTCTTTTTTATTTTCATTTCAGATATCGGAATCTAGAAAAAAAATTACTTTTCAAGTTTAATCAAAATACAAAATATAACCTTTAAAAGTTTTAATATGGCGTCAACTTCAATGGGTTTGTTTTTGTCCTGAATTTTCAGGAAATCCTCTTAAAGTTGCTTAACGTTTTTCGACGTTTAAATAATTTCCGGAAAAGATAAATACACAAAAAAGAGAAGTTTTAATTTAAAAAATTTTCACGGTTATAAATTTCAAAAAGAGGTTTTTCAGTAAACAAGATAGTTAGAACAAAAGGGTAAAGAACCTTTTACAGATCATTTGAACCAAAAGGAGCAAAAAGAATTTATCTCCGTCATCGTCGAAAAAAATAAGTCATTAGCCAGGGGGTAGAAAAAAAAAGCCCGTTTACAATGGGTCAAAGACTGATAATTTTTATTAATCAAAAACATCAAGACTTCTCGAGACAATAGGGTAATATTTTACAACAAAGATAGCAAAATGTTTGGAAAATTTTTTTTGTTAGTCTAGAGTTCAATGTCTTACAGAAGTTTGCATTGCTTGAAAAGGGTCGTAAACTCGTAAATTTTGGGTTGTATAAAAAATGTTATGCAAAACAAGGTCGTAGGCATATAAAAAATTTCAGTATCAAGGTGAAAAAATGAAGTCTTCGCCCAGTCAGGACGCACAGAAAGGGCTAGGTCACCCCTAATTTCTCCCTACCATATTTTTCGATTATGGTGGGTGTATAAATATGCAAAATTAACAAGGTTATAGGAATATCAAAAAAATTTCAGTATCAAGGTAGAAAAAATGGAAGTCTTCGCCCAGTCAGGACGCACAGAAAGGGCTAGGTCACCCTAATTTCTCCCTACCATATTTTTCGATTATGGTGGGTTGTATAAATATGCAAAATTAACAAGGTCATAGGCATATCAAAAAAATTTCAGTATCAAGGTAGAAAAATGGAAGTCTTCGCCCAGTCAGGACGCACAGAAAGGGCTAATCACCCCGAATTTCTCCCTACCATATTTTTCGATTATGGTGGGTTGTATAAATATGCAAAATTAACAAGGTCATAGGAATATCAAAAAATTTCAGTATCAAGGTCGAAAAAATGAAGTCTTCGCCCAGTTAGGACGCACAGAAAGGGCTAGGTCACCCCGAATTTCTCCCTACCATATTTTTCGATTATGGTTGTATAAATATGCAAAATTAACAAGGTCATAGGCATATCAAAAAAATTTCAGTATCAAGGTAGAAAAAATGGAAGTCTTCGCCGAGTCAGGATACACAGAAAGGGCTAGGTCACCCCTAATTTCTCCCTACCATATTTTCGGTTGTATAAAAAATGTTATGCAAAATTAACAAGGTCATAGGCATATCAAAAAATTTCAGTATCAAGGTAGAAAAAATAGAAGTGTTCGCCCAGTCAGGACGCACAGACAGGGCTAGGTCACCCGAATTTCTCCCTACCATATTTTTCGGTAGTATAAAAATGTTATGAAAAATTAACAAGGTGTATATAAAAAAATGTGAAAAATTAACAAGGTCATAGGCTATATCAAAAAAATTTCAGTATGAAGGTAGAAAAAATAGAAGTCTTCGCCCAGTCAGGATGCACAGAAAGGCTAGGCCACCCCGAATTTCTCCCTATCATATTTTTTTTTCTCTAGGAGTATTTGGTGAAAAATCGGATGAAAATAAGGTGAAACTGAACTTTAGGCAGATATTTCTCATTTTTGCGATATAAAAAATTCAATTTTTAAAAATAAATTATAGATTTTATAAAAATGAATGTCCCTACTCTGGTCTCTGATCATTTGGAGAAATTGACGCAGTGGGCGTTGAACAATTCCGCCAAACTAATCCACGAGGGTCATCGGTCAATGAGACCGTAAAAAATTTTGTTCTGGGAAGGCAAAATGTTTAGAATCTTTTCTCAAATGGAGGAAAAGAAGCTCCGATGGACAGCGGAGAGCTCTCTAAAAAACACGGGGGTTGCCCCAAAGTGAGTTTTTTTTGTTAAGCGTTCCGTTTATGACAAGATTTCCGAGGGTGGATGCTAACGGGAGTGTCGGGTTCTTCGGGAACTGCTAACGGCCCGCTCTCATTTCAGCCAAGTAGACCACTCGCCGCAACCATTTCGGCAGCCTTTTATCACCAATCACTTTTTAATTTCATGCTCCATGCTGTCCTCGGCCTCAACATTTCCCCCGTTTTTTCATTGATATTCAACCCTTTTCATGTCTTTTTATAAAAACTATTTCATTATTCAAAGTAGGATAAACACGAAAGTTCGTGGAATTTATTGACCAGTTTTCCCTCAATCATCAAAAATTTTCAACGTGTTGAATCGCACAAAAAAGAGGAAAAATTACCTAAAATCGAATAAATATTTGAAAAATTAATTCCTTCCTTCAAAATTTATGGCAATATCGCGGTACTAGAGGAAATGAGGTGTTATTAAATTACAATTTTTTAAGTGGGTGATTACAGATTTGAAGAAGAAGATCCTTAATTAAGTCGGAACTAAGTCGCCTAAATAATTCAATCCGGTTTTTAAGTCGTTAATGATACATACGAGTTCTTTGAAAATGAAAGTGAAATAAAAATTGATTTTAAATTAACAACGGTTTTTTTTCCGAAATAGAATGAATTGAAGGCTTCACGGAAGAGTTGACTTCCAAAAAGAGAAAAAAAATTCCCTAAGCACAAAAAAATCCGTTTTCTACAAGTTTTTGTTCAATAGAAAATGCCAAAAATGGCTTATTTATACACCCCCCCCCCCCCAAAAAAAAAAAAAACAGCGATTTCTTCTCAGAGCCGGTTTTCGGGCTTTGTGCCTCTTTTGAAGGTTTATTTTTTACGGTTTTTTGGCCCAGAAATTTTTTTTTTTCAGATTTTTAAAGTTTTTCTCGTTTTCTCTCAGAAAAACACTTTTCCCACTAATTCTAGGGAGTTTTCCGTCGATCTTTCGCCCGAGAAGTCGTAGTTTTTATGGGGACGGGACATGAAAATTTTAAGAGGCTTAAAAGTTTCCTATATTTTGGCACTAAAAGTCAACGGAAATTTTTTTACGAAAGCACATTCTTGTTATTTTGGCAATCCCCACCCGGCTTAGGGAGCAGTTTTTCCCAAAAAATTTTCCTTTGGAAAGTAGAATCTTTCCCCACGATTCTCGTGCTTTATTTCTCGATCTTTTGGTCTAAAACCACCACTTTTTAGCGTTTTGTGGACTGATTGATCCTTCATCGAAAAGTTTGCCATACAACGTGCCATACACGGCTGCCAACACAACTTTGTTACGCTAGAATCCTAACAAGACAGTTTGTAGAAAAAAAGGGAGGTTTTTAAACCGAAAATTTTTACAGATTTACCGGAAGTAGGTTCATGGGTTCGGTTTTTAGGAAAAAAAACACCATTTGAAGCGTTTTTTTCTGGTGTTTTCTTTTGTTATTTGACCTGTATTTCTCGATCTTTTGATAAAAAAACTACCACTTTTTAGCGTTTTGTGGACTGATTGATCCTTCATCGAAAAGTTTGCATACAACGTGCCATACACGGCTGCCAACACAACTTTGTTACGCTAGAATCCTAACAAGACAGTTTGTAGAAAAAAAGGGAGGTTTTTAAACCGAAAATTTTTACAGATTTACGGAAGTAGGTTCATGGGTTCGGTTTTTAGGAAAAAAAAACACCATTTGAAGCGTTTTTTTCTGGTGTTTTCTTTTGTTATTTGACCTGTATTTCTCGATCTTTTGATAAAAAAACTACCACTTTTTAGCGTTTTGTGGATGATTGATCCTTCATCGAAAAGTTAGACATACAACGTGCCATACACGGCTGCCAACACAACTTTGTTACGCTAGAATCCTAACAAGGCAGTTTGTAGAAAAAAAGGAGGTTTTTAAACCGAAAATTTTTACAGATTTACGGAAGTAGGTTCATGGGTTCGGTTTTTAGGAAAAAAAAACACCATTTGAAGCGTTTTTTTCTGGTGTTTTCTTGTTTGACCTGTATTTCTCGATCTTTTGATAAAAAAACTACCACTTTTTAGCGTTTTCAGAGTGATTGATCCTTCATCGAAAAGTTTGACATACAACGTGCCATACACGGCTACCAACACAACTTTGTCACGCTAGAGTCCTAACAAGACAGTTTGTAAAAAAAAGGATGGTTTTTGAACCGATTTGTACAGATTTACGGGAAGTAGGTTCGTGGGTTTGGTTTTTAGGAAAAAAAAAAACACCATTTGAAGCGTTTTTTTCTGGTGTTTTCTTTTGTTATTTGACCTGTATTTCTCGATCTTTTGGTCGAAAACTACCACTTTTTAGCGTTTTCAGGAGTGATTGATCCTTCATCGAAAAGTTTGCCATACAACGTGCCATACACGGCTGCCAACACAACTTTGTCACGCTAGAGTCCTAACAAGACAGTTTGTAAAAAAAAGGAGGTTTTTAAACCGAAAATTTTTACAGATTTACCGGAAGTAGGTTCATGGGTTCGGTTTTTAGGAAAAAAAACACCATTTGAAGCGTTTTTTTCTGGGTTTTCTTTTGTTATTTGACCTGTATTTCTCGATCTTTTGATAAAAAAACTACCACTTTTTAGCGTTTTCAGGAGTGATTGATCCTTCATCGAAAAGTTTGCCATACAACGTGCCATACACGGCTGCCAACACAACTTTGTCACGCTAGAGTCCTAACAAGACAGTTTGTAAAAAAAAAAAAGGGAGGTTTTTGAACCGATTTTTACAGATTTACGGGAAGTAGGTTCGTGGGTTTGGTTTTTAGGAAAAAAAAACCATTTGAAGCGTTTTTTTCTGGGGTTTTCTTTTGTTATTTGAGCTGTATTTCTCGATATTTTGGTCGCAAACTACCACTTTTTAGCGTTTTCAGGAGTGATTGATCCTTCATCGAAAATTTTGACATACAACGTGCCATACACGGCTGCCAACACAACTTTGTCACGCTAGATCCTGACAAGACAGTTTGTAAAAAAAAAGGAAGGTTTTTGAACCGAAATTTTTACAGATTTACGGGAAGTAGGTTCGTGGGTTCAGTTTTTAGGGAAAAAAACATTTGAAGCGTTTTTTTCTGGGGTTTTCTTTTGTTATTTGAGCTGTATTTCTCGATATTTTGGTCGCAAACTACCACTTTTTAGCGTTTTCAGGAGTGATTGATCCTTCATCGAAAATTTTGACATACAACGTGCCATACACGGCTGCCAACACAACTTTGTCACGCTAGAGTCCTAACAAGACAATTTGTGAAAAAAGGAAGGTTTTTGAACCGGAAATTTTTACAGATTTACGGGAAGTAGGTTCGTGGGTTCAGTTTTTAGGGAAAAAAACAATTTTGAAGCGTTTTTTTCTGGTGTTTTCTTTTGTTATTTGAGCTGTATTTCTCGATATTTTGGTCGCAAACTACCACTTTTTAGCGTTTTCAGGAGTGATTGATCCTTTATCGAAAATTTTGACATACAACGTGCCATACACGGCTGCCAACACAACTTTGTCACGCTAGAGTCCTAACAAGACAGTTTGTGAAAAAAAAAAGGAAGGTTTTTGAACCGGAAATTTTTACAGATTTACGGGAAATAGGTTCGTGGGTTCAGTTTTTAGGAAAAAAAAACACCATTTGAACCGTTTTTTTCTGGTGTTTCTTTTGTTATTTGACCTGTATTTCTCGATATTTTGGTCGCAAACTACCACTTTTTAGCGTTTTCAGGAGTGATTGATCCTTCATCGAAAAGTTTGACATACAACGTGCCATACACGGCTGCCAACACAACTTGTCACGTTAGAGTCCTAACAAGACAGTTTGTAAAAAAAAGGATGGTTTTTGAACCGATTTTTACAGATTTACGGGAAGTAGGTTCGTGGGTTTGGTGTTTAGGAAAAAAAAAACCATTTGAAGCGTTTTTTTCTGGGGTTTTCTTTTGTTATTTGAGCTGTATTTCTCGATATTTTGGTCGCAAACTACCACTTTTTAGCGTTTTCAGGAGTGATTGATCCTTTATCGAAAATTTTGACATACAACGTGCCATACACGGCTGCCAACACAACTTTGTCACGCTAGAGTCCTAACAAGACAGTTTGTGAAAAAAAAGGAAGGTTTTTGAACCGGAAATTTTTACAGATTTACCGGAAGTAGGTTCATGGGTTCAGTTTTTAGGAAAAAAAAACACCATTTGAACCGTTTTTTTCTGGTGTTTTCTTTTGTTATTTGACCTGTATTTCTCGATATTTTGGTCGCAAACTACCACTTTTTAGCGTTTTCAGGAGTGATTGATCCTTCATCGAAAAGTTTGACATACAACGTGCCATACACGGCTGCCAACACAACTTTGTCACGTTAGAGTCCTAACAAGACAGTTTGTAAAAAAAAGGATGGTTTTTGAACCGATTTTTACAGATTTACGGGAAGTAGGTTCGTGGGTTTGGTTTTAGGAAAAAAAAACCATTTGAAGCGTTTTTTTCTGGGGTTTTCTTTTGTTATTTGACCTGTATTTCTCGATTTTTGAAACTACCACTTTTTAGCGTTTTCAGGAGTGATTGATCCTTCATCGAAAATTTTGACATACAACGTGCCTACACGGCTGCCAACACAACTTGTCACGTTAGAGTCCTAACAAGACAGTTTGTAAAAAAAAAAAGGATGGTTTTTGAACCGATTTTTACAGATTTACGGGAAGTAGGTTCGTGGGTTTGGTTTTTAGGAAAAAACACCATTTGAAGCGTTTTTTTCTGGGGTTTTCTTTTGTTATTTGAGCTGTATTTCTCGATATTTTGGTCGCAAACTACCACTTTTTAGAGTTTTCAGGAGTGATTGATCCTTCATCGAAAACTTTGTCATACAATGTGCCATACACGGCTGCCAACACAACTTGTCACGCTAGAGTCCTAACAAGACAGTTTGTAAAAAAAAGGAAGGTTTTTGAACCGATTTTTACAGATTTACGGGAAGTAGGTTCGTGGGTTTGGTTTTTAGGAAAAAAAACACCATTTGAAGCGTTTTTTCTGGTGTTTTCTTTTGTTACTTATGGGGGCTTTTCGAGTCTTTTTCTTCAAATTTTTTGCGCGATTTTTGAAAAAATAGGAAGTTAGCGTGGGGGCAGCTCCAGGCGACTTGATGAAAGACTTAGGCCAAATTTAAATGAGGAATCGGAGGAATAGAAATGATAATAAAAAAAAAGATTTAAAAAAACCTGAAGAAACGCGTTTGGGCCCCTTGAAACTTGCGGTAGAGCTCACGGCGTGCGCTGTTCGCGCCGGTGTTAAAGAACCTCCCCTCCATTCCGCTATCAGGATCACTAACTCGTTCAGCAGTCAGCACCGACAGTCGCGACTCGGCATCCAAACTGAACGGTCTATCATGTATAGTGTGTTCAAGTGAGTGTAATCTATTCCTTCCCTAAAAAAAAATTTTCGTCAAAAAAATTTTTTCGGGGCACAAAAAAGAAAAAAAAATTACGATGATTATATCAAAGGATCTTTTTCTTCTCGGGGACCAAGACTACCTCCGTCTGCCAAAAGATGAAAAACGCATGGCGAGGCCGTCCACAACCAACAATATCAGGTAAATTTCTTTTTTTAAACCATACAAATTATAAAAAGCACCCGGCGCGGTCATAAAGGGTTGGTTGAACTCGCAAGGCTGTTTCGTTATCGGCCAAGGTCGGACGTCTAGTTTCTTTATGTGTAAATCGACTTAAGAAAAAGAATAATCTGAAGGATTTAAAATAAAATTCATTTCTTATCAGGAAGTTAAAAAAAAAATTCTTTTATAGATCAATGAGGCCGTGGCTTTTTGTGCAAAACGACGGCGGGAGTAGAGAGCGAAAGGAGACTTTAGTAGGTGACTAAGCCACTGGGTTACCATCCAACTCCTTTCCCCCTTACATTAATTGCTTTCATAGTTTTTTTCTCCCTCTCTCTCCCTTTAAAATAATAGCTTTCTATCTTAAAGATTCTACCATACACCTTCGTCTATTAAGAAAATTGCTTTTTATTTATTTAAACATATATAGCGCCCAAATAATTTTTAAAACAATTTTTTTTATCTCAATAAATGATTTTTTTTAAATTTCATTATTTGTGGAAAAGATTAGAGTAAAATATTATTTACATCCAAATAAAAAAATCTCTATGTAGGAGTTGTATTTTTAACAAATTGGGCTGCTTGGCCATTTTTTAAAGAATATTTTTTATGACATAATTATTTTTAACCCGGAATATAAAATTTTTTGTTGGTCCTCCCTAAAAATAGGCGGGGAGGGCCAAAATCAAATGCAAATGAACTCATATAACTCACATTGTTCACGGTCGGTATTTAAAAGTTATGAGAAAGGTCGGATAGAGAACACGGTAGATAACTCAAGGATAAAAGGCACCTAACCCGCAGGGTTTTTTTTTCTTAAAATTTTTTTTTCTCTTTTTATGTGGGGTCTCCTGACCGAAAGTTGCAAGCGCCACCTCCCCACTCTCATTATTACGCGTTGGGTGCCTTAAGACGCAATTCCCAAATTTTTTTAAAATTAGAAAGAAAACAGGAAATGCATGGCTGATAACAGTTTTTCCGGGTATAAAGACTTTTTTTTCTATAAAATTTAATGTTGTTCAAAAGAAGTTTTTTATAGAAAAATTGTGAATTGGCCCTTTTGACCCAAAAATTACATTTTTTCCACAGTGGGCGAAATCGCTTTTTCGATGATTACGTTAAGAGGGTTTTGAAGTTTGTGGCTTACCGAGGAATAACTAAAATCGACTGACCCAGGAGCATTAAATTTTTTTTTGTTTACAATTTCCTTAAAGAAGTTATTGTGGTACCCTCGACGTCTGGTTTTTGGGGAAGGGTCCTCCAGACCCCGGAGGGTCAAATCGTATATAATCTTTACCGACCTCAAGTTTGTCTATGGTGCCGGCCGGCCGTAGCATTTTTCCGGAACACTTTACGGCCACCGTTTACAACCGATATTCACCAAATTTTCACTCAACCTTTCTGAATAGTTGAACAAGAAATTATTCTGCGATTTTTGAATTTCGAAAAAATGGCGGAGATATGCACGTTTGGAATTTTAAAAACTGCGCTGCGGCCGAACCGATTTTTACCAAATTTTCACCAAATACTTATATTTTTTAAAAATTTTTGGTTTTAAAAATATTATCAATTTTCTACATTAATTATCATTTATTTTAGTAGGGAGAAATTTCATACGTCCAGTGTAAGGAGAGGGACCTACCTTGGGCAAAAATCTCATTATTTCTACCTTGATACTTAAGAAAAGTTTGGAAAAAAAAATTTAGAAAAAAAAATGAAAAAAAAAAAAAATGAAAATTTTTTGAAAAAAAAAATATCCCTTTCCGTTATACTTCCCCCTACGTTATACTTCCCCTCCCTTATACTTCCCCCTCCTTTATAATTCCCCTCCCTTATACTTCCCTCTCCGTTATACATCCCCTCTGTTATACTTCCCCTCCCTTTACTGAATATTTTGGTTTTTCCTTGTTCTCCCACCCCCGAAACCTCCATTTTACGAAATGTAGGCGCTTTTCCTCGGCTTTTCCGATGTAGACAGAAAAAAAAGGGAAAAGGAGTAAAAAACAACTTTTTACTGAATTTTCAGGTGTTTTCCTCGTTTTTAACTTCCCAAACGTTTTCCTCTACAAAAAATCTCAATTTTTGGCCAAAAATCCCCTGTTAACCCAATTTTTTTACACCTTGCCTACCTATATTCCGTTTTGATTTTTCCGTCATTTTCTTGTTAATTTTCCTGTTAACATTTTGGCTTAAATTTGCAAAATTAAGGATTTCTTTTGCCTCAGGACCGTCATTTTAAGCTAACTTTTAATCGAATGATTTTTTAAAATTAAAAACTTACAATTTTTAACTTTTTATAATCGATAGAGTTCCTTTAAGTAAACAGAGTTTGTTTTTCCATACGTGGCGTTTCATTCCTTGAGCGACGCTTCTCTAAACATACCGAACTGAATGAAAATTCAAAAAAAGAAACCTTAAATATAAGATTATTTATTTAAAAAAAAATTATTTTCAAAAAACGCCATTCGTGAGGCGTCTTCAGGTGAGAGAACGTGGGAGGATTTTAGGCCTAAAGGCTTTTGGGTACATTCCAGACGCGTTATTTTTGCGTTAACCTTGATTTAGCGTAAATATAGTAAACCATTTGCTTGTTTAACGGTCAAACACTTGAAAATTAGCGATTCAAGAAAAACCGACTCACGTGCCTCGCTCTAAAAAAGGCCCTCGTTCTATTTTAAAAATTATGAAAAGAAAAAAACTTTTTTAAAAATATAACATTTTTTGGGAAAAACTTAATTAAAATTTATTTTTATTTGAAATTTAAAATTTGGGGTTACTTCTTTTGTGACAAAATTCGCTGTTGATTATTTATTTATTAATTCGGTTTCACTTCAATGGAGAAAGGGAAAACGTAATTTCGAGAATTTCATCGCAGGGGCCGTATGTGAGAGGGAGTGAGAAGGCGAATTGCGGTCGAAGGTAGCCGAACGGTTCCGTACATCAACGAATCAAGGGTCAATCACCCGTCATTATCTAGTTAACAGACATTTGGAACACTGCCCAGCACCGCCTCCTTTTTTTTTATATTCCTATCTTTTTCTATTTCTCTATTTTTCTCTTTTTCATCTCCGCCATACGGGGACTTTTTTTCTCCTTCAGAAAGCGAAAGGGCAATCAATTTTTCGGCTTAAATTTTTTATTTATTTTTGTACCTGGAAATCCATTCCGGAAGTCACTTCGTCGACTTCTGAAGTTTTTACACTTTTTCCTGAGTACAAAAGAAATTTTTATTTTTAGAAAATTAAAATTATGAGTTGAAAGATCATAAAAGATGGCCTACTTTTTTCTATAATATAATCCTCATTTCAAGAGGTTCAGATAAGTATTATTGCTCAATTTTCTATTTTTCTTTACCTATTATCGTCACTTCCCCTCCCCCGAAAGTTTGAACTTCTAATCTTTATCAGGTTGTTTGAAATGATAAAAAAAAATGATTCCTGGGATTTGGGCATTGAAGGTCGCACTTCTGGCCGAGTTTTAAGTTTTTAAAATTTTGAAAAGACTGTATGGTAATACAGCCTTACTTCACCAAAATATCAGTTTTAGCGGCTATTTTACCGCCAAAATATCAGTTTTAGCGGCTATTTAAAAATGTCAGTTTTAGCGGCTATTTTGCCGCCAAAATATCAGTTTCACGGGCAATTTTGCCGCCAAAATATCAGTATTAGCGGCTATTTTACCGCCAAAATATCAGTTTTAGCGGCTATTTTACCGCCAAAATGTCAGTTTTAGCGGCTATTTTGCCGCCAAAATATCAGTTTCACGGGCAATTTTGCCGCCAAAATATCAGTTTTAGCGGCTATTTTACCGCCAAAATGTCAGTTTTAGCGGCTATTTTGCCGCCAAAATATCAGTTTCACGGGCAATTTTGCCGCCAAAATATCAGTATTAGCGCTATTTTACCGCCAAAATATCAGTTTTAGCGGCTATTTTACCGCCAAAATGTCAGTTTTAGCGGCTATTTTGCCGCCAAAATATCAGTTTCACGGGCAATTTTGCCGCCAAAATATCAGTATTAGCGGCTATTTTACCGCCAAAATATCAGTTTTAGCGGCTATTTTACCGCCAAAATGTCAGTTTTAGCGGCTATTTTGCCGCCAAAATATCAGTTTCACGGGCAATTTTGCCGCCAAAATATCAGTATTAGCGGCTATTTTACCGCCAAAATATCAGTTTAGCGGCTATTTTACCGCCAAAATGTCAGTTTTAGCGGCTATTTTGCCGCCAAAATATCAGTTTCACGGACAATTTTGCCGCCAAAATATCAGTATTAGCGGCTATTTACTGCCAAAATATCAGTTTTAGCGGCAACTTTACCGGGTACTCCGTGAACGGTTTTGGGGTCTTTCAGACTGGCCTAAGGGAAAAGGGCTGCTCACGCCCTTTCCTGTGGGAGAGGATTTTCATTTTTTCTGCCCTTACTAATTTTTTTTGTGCCTCGGATAAAGCGGGTTAATTTTTTTTTCTTTAAAACTGGCCCAACGATTGGTAATCGCTGGTATTGTTATATAATTTAGGCTCGCGATTATGTAATGTCGAAGGTCGCTTTTTGAGGGCCTTAAAAAAATCGAAGAAGAAATTTTTATCCCTTATTTTATTAGAATAATGTTTATTGATGCTTCCTGTTCTCAAGAAGTCTTTCAACTCTTCTCGGCTGAAAGGACAGTTTTAAATTTGCATTGGGGTTGAAGGGTTGGCCAGGCGACAAGGAGGTCCAGGGTTCAAAACTAAGGGATTTTTTTTTTTAGATTTCTTTTACACGCAATAATCGAACCACTTTTATCTTTCGAAATAGGATCACATAAACTCGGTAAACAGAAATGTTTATTTTTCTTTGTC
Organism: Orius insidiosus; assembly: GCA_014119065.1. Classification (NCBI taxonomy): domain Eukaryota; kingdom Metazoa; phylum Arthropoda; class Insecta; order Hemiptera; family Anthocoridae; genus Orius; species Orius insidiosus. Next base: position 83,194 of record JACGAQ010000791.1, read on the forward strand.
TAAACAGATGAGAAACCCCGTTTTGAAGAAGTGCAGAACATTTTGGATATTTCTCCGAAGTCTTGGAAAAAGTCATTCTCGGGGTCGACTAGTGACCCCCCTGAGAATAAACCCTCGCGGAATCAAATTGGTCTTTAATAATCGAGTGATTTATTCGGTAGCGAAAAAAATTCTTCTCTTAGACAAGGTTACTGCCCTTGGCTGTTGAATATAATCAAACCCTATTTAGCACCATTGGCCCTGTCATCTCCAAGGGCATTGCCGATCGACACTCCGTGGACCCACACGAAAAAGTCAACCGACTTTTAATTCACATAAAATTATACTAGGAAATCTTGATAATTGATTGTTACATCTTTTAATTCGTGACTTCTCCGACGTCATTTTTTTAGGGACGGAAATAAAATTCTATTTTCACTGCCAAAAAGGCCTACCTTGATTTATTTAAGATTAAAAAAGTATTAAAATGTCTAGTGCGTTATTTATAAAAGAAGTTTCTGAAATAAAAGTCTCTTTCCAAAAAAAAAGTATTTCTTCTGCAGAAAATGGCAGAAAAAACGATTTTTTTATGTAGGGTTTGTCCAGACTCCCTGAAGAATCCCTGTCTAGAAATACTTGAAATGTTTTACCTCCTCTGGTTTTTGGATCTTTCAGACTCTTAGATTTAGTGATCTTTGCCGATAATGTGGTTGTATGTGGTGCCGGCCGTCCGTCGCCAGTTTTCCCCCAAAATTATTGCTGAATCTTTGGTAGTTAGAGTACCTTAGCACATAATAAAAAAAGACTATACAGGGTGTCCGGCAACACATGGCAAGCGTCTGGGAGAGCGTTAAAAAGTGGTTTTACGAAAAAAAGTTAAATGTAAACCCCCCTTAATTTAAATCAAAGAATTTGATGGTGTAGTTTAAAATCCGCCTGGATATACAGGATGTCCCAGACACAACCTAACTTCGTTATTTCAAATGAGAACCCCTATTTTTATTTCAGATTCGTAATCTACGCAAAATTTCAAGTAGATTTGAGTACTAATATGACGATTTTGGACAATTTTTAAAAAATGTCAAAATTTAGCGTTTTTTGCGCTAAAATCCGTTAAAATTGACCTAGGAGACTCGTTTTTTTTAATGCCACTTATTTTTTCCCGAAGAATCCAACTGTCTCAAATTTGAGCATCTTCGCATTCTGCATCACGAGATTTCGTCGCTAATGGCCTTTTTTCAAGTTTAACTCCAAATTCCATAGGTACTTCAAAAATGGAAATTAGCGATTTGTTGACGGAATTTTAATTTTTGATGCATAAACACAAAAGACGCTGTAGCTCTTTCAAAATTTGTGGTCCGAAAGAAAATTCCTTTCAACAAGTGCTCATTTTCATTTCTGAACTAAAATTTGGGTTCTAACTGGGGTTCTCATTTGAAATAACGAAGTTAGGTTGTGTCTGGGACACCCTGTATATCCAGGCGGATTTTAAACTACACCATCAAATTCTTTGATTTAAATTAAGGGGGGTTTACATTTAACTTTTTTTCGTAAAACCACTTTTTAACGCTCTCCCAGACGCTTGCCATGTGTTTCCGGACACCCTGTATAATTTCTTAAGACATTTGAGGATGAAGTTCATCAGTGTCCCAGCGGAAAAACCCCACTTTTTCTCCTTAAGTTTCTTGTTTACGTTCAAAGCGCTTATTAAACTTCTTCAAGGTGCATAATATTTAGTAGAAAATTTTTTTCTTGGATAACCGTGGAGTAAACAGGAGGAGTCGTTGCCTCGATTCTTAACGAATATGATCATTACGTCGACGTATACGGAGGGTCATTACACCGACAATCAGACGCGAAAAACAAAAAAGAAAACGTTCAACTTTTGCGCGTTGATTGATGGGACGAAGGCCTTTTTTAAAGTGCTCAGGTGCTCTTCGAGTTGCATTCCATCTCAAGAGCTTAAGAATTTCTGTAGGCTTCAGTTTAAAAAGGTCCAAAAAAATTTTTTTCCGTCATACAAATGGGAAACGTTGCCAAGAGACCAAAAATGCGACTAAGGTCGCGTATGTCGACGATATTAGTTTTCAGATACAATTATTTTAGGCGTATCCTTGTAATTTTAAAAGTTTGGGCCGAATTTAAACAATATGAAATCTTTGGGACCGTTTGAAATTCCTCGGAGTTGAGACTGGATCCGCGGGCTGGGATTCGATGATGCAATGGGTTCCTCAATCCCAAACTTGGGAGGTGCGGTCGTCCTTGGTGGCTGTCGCTCACCCCGCTTATCACGTGCCCTCCCCACGTGTTAAACCTTTAAGAAAATAGGGAGGAAACGGTTTTCGCTAAAAATAATCATTTCTTTTATCTTTCAGGTAAAGATCAATAACCTCATTTCTCTTTCATCTGGGAAGACCGGATCAACTGGCCCACTTAATTTTTCCAAGGTATAATTTTCTTTTCTCTCCAGATAAAACGATTTTCTGTTGAATTTCGAGGCCTTTTTTTAGGGCGGAGTTCTTATTCAATGCGCGGACTAGTGACACAGAAGTCACGCTCTGATAACCGATCTACTAGATGACCAGGTGTATCCCCTCTAAAATTTTGATCTTTTCTTTAATTTTTAATCATTTTGGCATAAAAATGATGACACAGTTAGACTTTATGTCCTACTTTTTTATTGTAAAATTTAATTATTTCCCTGTACTTTCGAGTTGTAAAAATGATGATTGCTAATAAAAAAAGTGTGTAATAAAATACCTTCCAATTCGTTATGAGCTAAATTGGGTTAATGACTACGCATTTAATTTTATTGCCTCTTTCTTCTTTTTATCGTTTTCCGATCTTCCGAAATCGAAAACAGGTAAAGAAGATAAGGATTTTTATTTATTTAAAAGGCGGAAGTCAGTCTCATTGGTATGTCGGCCCAACATCCGTCTTTTCATACGAGTTTTTTCTTTTTTTTTCGGGGCCTAAAAGCTATATTTAGAGGATGTGATTAGTTACACTCCTTGTTTCCTATACTTTTTCTGTCTTATCACCTGCCAGGGGTTATTCGGGTTCTATAATTTAATAAGTTTGTTTTTCTACCTACGACCCAGATAAACAGGAAATTGTCCCGTATTGAGAAGATCTCCGGGCTAACGAGAGTAGACAAGAAAAGCTAATGAAGTACGAGTAGCTCCTTCAGTTTTCTTTTTATGTCCCGACAAAGACTTCCAAGTCGATGAACTTCGACATAAATCCCTTTCGATTAATTAAATTCAAGGGACAATTTTAAGATGGCATAAGGTCGTCGACATGAGACCTACGTAGACGATAAAATGGGGGGAAAAATCGCGATAAAAGTTTATCAATTATCTAAAAAGAGTCACCTCAGGTCTGGAATTTATAAAATATGACTAAAACACTGAAAAAATCCACCTGTTTAGTTTTAATACCTAATATCGAAAATAATATTTTTATATCAAGGTAGAAAGTACTGGTTTGAAGAGCTTCCAATGAAAACTTCCTTGAAGAGAAGTAACAATTTAGGAGGGGGAAGTATAACGGAGGGGACGTACAACGAAGGAGGAAGTATATGGGAGGGGAAGTATAACCGAGAGGGAAGTATAAGTGAGGAGAAGTATAACAGAGGGGGAAGTATAAGGGAACGAAAGTATAATGGAGGGGATGTATAAGGGCGTGAAAGTATAATGGAGAAAAGTATAAGGGAGGGGAAGTATAATAAAGAGGAAGTATAACGGAAGAGGAAGTTTTTTTTTTTCAAAAAATTTCCAATTTTTTTTTTGGAAAAATTTCTGTGGCCTTTTTTTCCGAAAATTTTTTTAAGTATGAAGGTAGAAATAATGGGATTTTTGCGCTAGAGAGGTCCCTCTCGTAAGGGGTGGAAGTATAAATTTCTCCCTACAGCATTGATAATTTTGAAAAAATGATAATTTTTTTACACCAAAAATTCTTAAAAGATTTCTTGAAAGTAGGGGAAGACCCTTCCCCAAATAACCCGATGTGGAGGGTATCACAATAACTTCTTTAAGGAAGTTAAAATGATTGTCTTCACCAGCCAGGCCTCATGGAAAGGGGTGAAAAGCCCAAATTTCTCCCTACTACCAAAAAGTATTTATAATCGGCGATGATCACTAATCACTTTTCTTCCTTTCTTCCCAAAGACATGGAGGGTATCACAATAACTCCTCTTTAAGAAAGTCAAAATCCACCTGCTTCAATTTTGCCAAAAAATTATGAAATTTTCCACTTTGCTTGAGTGCCATTAATCATTTCAACAAGTACTTTCTATTTGAATAATTTATCAAACAATAAATTAAAAGTGGCCACTTGGTCAAAAACATCATTTTTTTTTGAAAAGAAAACACAGATGTGACTTTCTAAGTAAGCATCAAGGTCAATTTCTTATCATAATTAAATAAAATTGCGCAATATTTTGCGTGAAAAAGAAACTTTTTTATGCCCTTTTTTTTAATTGTTACTGACAGCCTTTGACAACAAGAACGTTAACCTTTGTTAATGGCAATTTAAACGTTTAATATCAAGGACGAATTGAGGATTCGAAATAAGAAATTAATAAAAAAAAAAACGGTTGCGTATATAGGAATGTTTAAGGGCACCTTAGCCGGGGTGAACGATCCAACATTTATTGTCTTGCGAGTCCCTTGGGGGGCCCTCCTATTCAGACGAGATAATCACCATCTTACTCTCTGCCCTTGAAGGTTTAAATCACGTGTGAAATTTTCTTTCTGCCTTCAATAAAGTTTCGTAACGTTCTTTGTTCTCGACGATCAACTGATTGAAACCCGTGTCTTTCAAACCTCAAAGGACTTATTAATCTCTAGTGTCCATTAGGTACTACACGGCTCTTGAACGACAAAAAGTACTGGTCAGATAATACCCGCGAAGAACGGAAATTTAATAATTTTCACTCTCTACTATCGGAAAAAAATTGAGAATCCCGATTTTATGGAATTTTCTTCGATTTTTTGCCCAAAAACTTGATTTTTGGTGTTTTTTCTTTGTTCTTCAGAAACTGTGTTTTTCTATGTTTTTGGCTTATAAACTCCGATTTTATAAGGTTTTTGGGGAAACCTTTTTATTCAATTTTAACTAGTTTTCCTAATTTTTTGGCATAAAAACCAGGTTTATCTAATCCTAAAAAAAACGCCTGGTAAAATTTGAAAATATTTTTTCCCTCAAAAAGCCCTCTTTTTATCAAAGTTTGGAGTACGTAATCGGTTTTTCCCAAAAAAAACTGTAAAACCAATTTTTGTACCTTTTCTTTGGCAATTTTGCCAAAAAAATGTTCTTTTGCCAATTTTGGCATAAAAAACACCAGGTTTATCTAATCCAAAAAAACACAAAGGAAAACGCCTGGTAAAATTTGAAAATATTTTTTTCCCTCAAAAAGCCCTCTTTTTATCAAAGTTTGGAGTACGTTAATCGGTTTTTTTCCCAAAAACCCTGTAAAACCAATTTTTGTACCTTTTCTTTCGCAATTTTGCCAAAAAAAATGTTCTTTTTGCCAATTTTTGGCATAAAAACACCAGGTTTATCTAATCCTAAAAAAACAAAGGAATACGCCTGGTAAAATTTGAAATATTTTTTCCCTCAAAAAGCCCTCTTTTTATCAAAGTTTGGAGTACGTTAATCGGTTTTTTCCCAAGAAAAACCCTGTAAAACCAATTTTTGTACCTTTTCTTTGGCATTTTGCCAAAAAATGTTCTTTTTGCCAATTTTTGACATAAAAACACCAGGTTTATCTAATCAAAAAAAAAAACAAAGGAAAACGCCTGGTAAAATTTGAAATATTTCCCTCAAAAAGCCCTTTTATCAAAGTTTGGAGTACGTTAATCGGTTTTTTCCAAAAAACCTGTAAAACCAATTTTTGTACCTTTCTTTCGCAATTTGCCAAAAAATGTTCTTTTTGCCAATTTTTGGCATATAAAAACCAGGTTTATCTAATCGTAAAAAAACAAAGGAATACGCCTGGTAAAATTTGAAAATATTTTTCCCTCAAAAAGCCCTCTTTTTATCAAGTTGGAGTACGTTAATCGGTTTTTCCAAAAAACCTGTAAAACCAATTTTGTACCTTTCTTTCGCAATTTTGCCAAAAAATGTTCTTTTGCCAATTTTTGGCATAAAAACACCAGTTTATCTAATCGTAAAAAAACAAAGGAATACGCCTGGTAAATTTGAAAATATTTTTTCCCTCAAAAAGCCTCTTTTATCAAAGTTTGGAGTACGTTAATCGGTTTTTGCCTAAAAAACCCTGTAAAACCAATTTTTGTGCCTTTTCTATGGCAATTTGCAAAAAAAATTTCTTTTTTGCTGTTTTCAAAAAATTATAATTTAGGTAGCTGAGGAAGAATCCGAAACTTCCCTTAGCTTAATAAATACTTACTTCTTTTCAATTCTTACCTTCTTTTTTAGAAAACTGGATTTCGGAAACGGACTAATAAAATTAAGGTCCCCAGATCACCCTGATCGAAAATATTTAACTGTTTTTTCACAAAAGCTGTAAGAGCATTAAAACACGTTTTTTAGTGTC